>JAIGNY010000652.1:0-107052 GCA_020152595.1 Chiridota heheva
GGACGCACAAATGTGCATTTCATACCTTTTCTGGGGGAAATGGGGGCAACCGCTATGAGGGAACCGCCACGACCCCCACCCGTCGCGACGCCACTACACAATATTAGGTAGAATTGCTAGAATTATCTTTAAAAGCTTCACGAACATTCCAAGATTCAATGACGAAAGCAATCACTTATTTGCCTTTCTCTGTTTTCAATGATTCTTCCGCAACTGGGATTTCAGCAAAAACGTTCTAAGCTTATTTTGCGCCAACAACCTCAAGCTTGCAATTTCGGGTTTTGAATTTGGATCAGAAATAGATGTTTACCCTGCTTAAGAGGTGAGAACTAGGGGACGGGGCAAGAACCATATTACGTCAGAACTGCTGTTTGACTATATATAGCCGGTGATTACCAGTAATGTAGCTAAAGGGGGTCAAACAATTTCCAAAAAGTTTGAAATTTTGACAATAGAAGTATGTAAGATTTTTTTTGTATTCCTGATGAAAGCAATCAGTCGAGTTCAAAAACATAATTTTTACATTAGGCCGATTCAGCTATTAAAGTTAAAAAATCGGACTTTTTCCGAAAAGTTTTTGCTCAAAATATCCGAAGATCTTCCTCAAAACAAGTATGTACGCACAAATATCGGAATTTACCCTCAAAACGTTTCCGGGCCGGTCCGGGGTGGGGTGGGGGAGGGGGAGGGGGATTTATGGTGTTGCTGCATATTGATACACTTTGCAACGGTCAGTTCGGATTCTATCTGTCCATGCATGCTTGATATTGATGAAAAGTAGGTCAACAGATTCCGCTGTTCAACCGGAGAAAACATACTTTTTTGTACCAATTTCATCGACTCAGTGAACCGGCCAGGTAATTGCCATGAACCGACATAACGAATCTTAGGAACACCACTTCTGTTGTAAATCTGCGATTGAACTGTTTAACGCGTCAAAAGAAAATATGCGACATTTTGATCTCAAACAGTCAAAGTTCGGGCTAAAATTGAAATAAGAGGATGGATTTTGATAAAAGGAAATACTTTACATCCCATATTTCTTAAGATCTTGAAAAATAATTCCAGGGTTGGTTTATCTCTCATTCTAGCAACATGAGCTCATTCTTATAAGCCTTACCTTTGACCCTATCAGCCTAGAAAGCTTGAATATCAAAAGAAAATATAACATTTGAGTTCGAGATAAAGTATTAACAGGTGATTTGATTACTTCATGCAGCATTGTGACCAGTGGCGTGGTGGGTCATGTTTCACGGGGATGGAAAAGGGATTTTTGGCGCCCCCCGAAAAAAAGCTCATGAGAGTAAAACGCTGTGCACATATAATGAATTGGCATGAACCGTTTAGAAAATTGCTTTAATCAGTGTTTCGAATTTAGGAACTGTCAAAGCCCTTAAAAGTTCAAGAGGGGTGAAGCCTCCTGAAGCACTGGAAAAGAAATCTCCCGAAATTGAAAAAATCTTCAAAATTGGAAAAAAACTTCCCAACAAGGAGATAAAAGTTTCCAAAAATCAAGAAAACTGCTCAAATATTGAAAAAAATGTACCCAAAATTTCAACAAAATGAAGAAAATGAAAGCAAAGTTTACAAAAATGAAGAAAATTTTGCCGAAAACGGTACTAATTTTCCAAAAATGAAGGAAATCTCCTGAAAATGAATGAAAATTCCCTAAAATTGAAGAAAAGTTTCCCAAAAAGTTGAAAAAAATTCCTGCAAAATGCAGGAAATTTCATGAAAATTTGAGAAAACTTCCTAAATATAAAAGAAAATATCACAAAAATATCCGGCAAAATGTAGAAAGTTTCCCGAAAATTAAAGAAACTTTCTCAAATACTAAAGAAATTATGATCCCGAAAATGAAGAAAATTTCACAAAAATGGAGCAAATTTCGCAAAATTAAAGTAAATTTTCCTAAAACGAATAAAATTTGACAAAAATTAAAGAAATTTCCTAAAAATGGAACTTAAGAAATTTTCCTTCAGCTGAAGAAATTTCATGAAAATGGAAGCAAATTTCACGAAAATGAAGGAAAATTCCCCCAAAATGCAGGAGATTTCTCAAAAATTGAAGGAGATTTCCCTAAAATTGCAGAAGATTTCCCGAAGAAAATAAATTTGTAACACGTTCATTATTGGGGGGCTTAAAATTGTGTAAACCATTAAGCATGATATTGAGGCTTAGGCCGCGAAGCCCTGGTGTGGACCCAATGCTTCGCAGGAAGCCCTACGTTCGTCATAGTTTTAATAGCAGAAAAGGGCTTTAAAATGTGTCTTATTTATTAGGCAAAGCTGCACGTAGGGGCGCTGGGGAGAAATTCCAGAAATTCTTGCATTTCTCGCGATTTTCAGAGCAGAAATTACTTAATACGGTCAAATACAGCGTCTACGTCTTAGGCGCCGAGTGGGCGAAGCCCCAGGAAGCTAGTAGCGTTTCATAGCGTGATTTTGGTAGCAGAAAATTGCTTAAAATCGTGTCCTATTTTATTTCAAATGCAGGATCCCATTGACTTCAATATGTTTCTTTATTTGGGGTCTAGGAATAGTTTTCATGTTTCTGATGTAAGAATGAAGCTTTAAGAAAAGACATTTACAACGTTGAGAATAAATAGTATATAAGAGTATATTTTCTGAATTTTTGCGAGTAATAAGAGGAGCGTGTATAGTCCTCCACCAATCAGAGCTAGTATTACACCGAATTTGCATATTCTATCAATATTCATGAAATATGTTAATATAATCATAAATATTCATGTTATTAGTAATACTGGCTTCTGATTGGTCGAGGACTGTATAGGCTCCTCTAATTTACCACGCGACCGAAGGTCGTCGAATCTTTTGGAGGAAGGATAAACACACCTAACAATAAACACATAACAAAAATGTCTTAATTCAATTTTCTCTCTTATATTTGTGGTGGCTCTTATAGGAGCCTTTAGGTTCTTTGTCAATCGATATACTGTCCTTCCCCATGTTGTACACCGATGTCCATCATTTTCTTTGCTCCTGTACCACCTCAGCATTTCTAGATTCTCCAAGCAGGCTCGATACGAGGCGGTTCCTCTTTTCCAAGGTGGCTTAGATCAATCTTTTCCTCTTTAGGGCTTTTACTTTGTAGTGGTTAAGTAAGCGACGAAATACCGGAGCTCTCGTTGTGTAAAAACGCATACGAGCCTTGGAGTTGGCTGCTTTTCCCCAGCTGCTCTCTCTCTAATTGTAAAGTTCCAATAGTTATCTGGTCATCGACTCTGGTACCTCGGCGGTATTCTGACAGCAGATGTTTTTGTGTACTCTGTTGTCGAATTTGCGTGCCAAACCGAACCGGTAGTAAGCTCTGATGGGGTCTCCCTCCTGTGTCAACATCGTCCTTCTAAACCCGTTAGGGAAAGTAACTGTGGAGATTGTCGATACTGGTAGGTATTGAGACATGATAAGTCTTATCCGAAGTCCAAAGGTAAAGTGAAGTCAACGTCGCCGACGCCGACGAGTAAACACACAATTACAACGACAAGGTTGTCGACTGCGTATTCGGTTATGATAGTAACAATGCTATCATGAAACGCTTAATACGACCGACCGAAAACACAGGTACGACGTACGGACAGACATAACATCGACAAGCAAGTCAATGACCACGGCCTTTGATAACCACTTGTGGCGCACTGGCGTGTCTACCCAACCCAGGCTTGAATCCAGGGCCTCGTGGTCTGTAGACATGTATGATAACCGCTACACCACAGTAGCTAGACAAAGTCAACGTGAGAGAGAGAGAGAGTTGAACACACAATTACAATGACGGGGTCGTCGCCTGCGTATTCGGTTATGATAGTACAAATACTATCACGAAACGCTTAATATGACCCGGACGTGAACACAGGTACGACGTACGGACAGACATAACATCGACAACCAAGTCAATGTCCACGGCCTTTGATAACCAGTTGTGGTGCACTGGCGTGTCTACCCATCCCAGGATTGAACCCGGGGCCTCGTGGTCTGTAGACAGGTATGATAACCGCTACACCACAGTAGGTAGATATAAAGTCAACGTGCAAGACGTTGTCTTTTTATGCTCTCCTTCGACCAATCAGAAGCCAGAAAGGTATGATGTCATCCGAATTGGTGGCGCTCTTTTGTCATTGTTCTCTGGCATTAGCTCTAAACTGTATTGAACTGTCTTAATGCAATTTCCTCTTTCTTATATTTATGGTGGCTCTTAAAAGAGCCTTTGGGTTCTTTATCGATCGATCGATCAATCTACTGTCGTCCCGTGATGCTGACCTGTTTTTTGCTCTCGTGCATCCTCAGCATTTATAGATTCTCCAAGGGACCTTGACAATAGGTTCCTCTTTTCCAAACAATTCCTTTTTCCAAGGTAACTTAGACATAAAAAAAATCCAACTCACGGCTTTTATCTTGTAATGGTGGGTTATAAATACGAAATGACAAAGAACTCTTCGTGTGTGAACCCCGAGATTTACGAGGTTTGCACCTACTTGCTTTCCCCTATTTGCTGTTTTTAGCTGCAAAGTTCCAAAGGTAGTCTGGTCTTTGACTCTGGTACTTCGGTGGTGTTCTGACGGCAGATGTTTTCGTACTCTGTTGTCGAATTTGCGTGCCAAACCGAACCGGTAGTACGCTATGGCGGGGTATATTTCCCTTGTCAGCATCCTCCTTCTGTACTCATTGGGGTAATTAACCATCACGATTCTCGATTTCGGTACGTATTGGTCAGACATGTTGTGTCTTATGCGATGTCCAAAGTGAAGTCGACGTTCAAGACGTCTTTTTACGCTCTCCTTCAACCAATCAGAAACCAAAAAGGTATGATGTTATCCGGGTTGGTGGCGCTCTTTTGAAGAAAAAAGTAATGTTAAAGTACCTCCCCCACCCCCCTCCCCAACCAACGCAGTGGTACCGTAGGAGTCATGCCATTGTTTTGTACTCTTCCGCCCTCATTTTGTTTTTTTCAATAATCAAACACATAAAAATACAATGTTTTAACATTCCTCTGCAACAATCAAGTCTCACAGACAATCCATCACTTTGCATATGAGACCAACATGGCTCAATCGATCAACGTAGCTTCCCAGTGTTCCATAAATAACGTCTCTCAGTAAATTGAGCACCTCCTCTTCTTCAAACTTTACCCGTTTCCTTCCTCCCCTTTCCAGCTCTTTGGAAATGTCTTTCACGCGTGGATCTGTAATCACCGGGCGTCGAATCTGTTTCATTTTTTCTCTCCTTTCTTCGACCTTCTCAATCAGGACGTTGACCTTGTGGCTTGTATTAACTGGGCCTTCAGCAAGTCGTGTGTTATATCCGTCATCGCTTTCAGGAACTTTAGCCAGTTCTTTTTCTCCTTAAACAGGAAAGAGTCTTCTTCTGTCGGCTCGAATTCGACGGTCTGTGCTGTTTCGGTCTGCTGAGAGTTTGTACTCTTTCAACACCCATCTATTTTTGGCCTCTTTCAACAAATGTTCCAGTACTTCTCCGTCTTCATCCATGCCACATCCTATAGGGGCCATAAACGCGGCGAGACAACCTGAAGCGTTGTAGATCGGTGATGTGTAGTCTCCTCTGTCAGTATATTCTCTGTATATGTCAGGGTCGCAAGAGTAGTCGCACACCAGCTACGTCTGATCTCTGTCCAGGTGATTTCCAAAGGGGCCTTTTGTACTATGATAAAGGTCTCATTACGTGATTTCTTTGATGCCTGTGAATACGTCGGCGCTGCTTTACGTTTTTGCCCTGAACAGTACTTTTGCCCTGAGTACTGTTGGGTGTTGCACTAGTCTCCATGTTGTTTCTTTGCTGTCTGATGAAAGAATGAATCGAACTTAGGAATTAATATATCATTCACAATCCATAGACATTACCTATCGATCGCCAGCCAAGAGGCTGGATTGCTACATGTCAGGCTACAAAACATTAATTGAAGGAAGTAATTTTTCAAATAGCCGCTGGCAAACGCAGCCAACCAAGAAAAGGTCAAGTATGCCCTGGGCCCGGTCCCATGTTGGCACTTTATTGCTACAGATAATGCATAAATACACCCCCTAAAAATATAGTCAAGAACCCAATATGACTCTCAAGAGAGCCAGGGGCAAGAATAAATAGGTCAAATGAGTCAAATGACGAACTTCTACGATGCTTCCCTTTTTATGTTCTTTTTTTACCATTCAGAGCATAGTAACAAAGACGTCACAATGTTAATGGTGGCGCTCTTTCTAATTGGAAGGTTCAGAAACCTGTTTTCAATGATTGATATTCAAAAGATCTGTTTTTTTAATGATTGTACATTCCTTTATCTCTGTACAATCTACAACTGAAATAAAATCTTTATATTGCCTCCATTTGAAACCGAAATACGGATCTGTTGTTTTTGACAGTAAACTTACTCTGTTGTTTTTTGACGTAGACTTTTTGCAAGCATAGGCCACCATAAGCGATTCCACACAAATGCCTCATCCTCGTTTAGAATACCCATGGTTGGCTTTTAGAGAAAAAAAATCAACTCAACTCTCATCTACCTGTTTATGTTCTTTGTTAACCAATCAGAACAAAGATGACGTCGGTGGTGGCGCTCTTTTAATTATCATACTGAAGGGTCGAAAAATTTGTTTGGATGAAGCGTTTGTCGTAGACCAGTCTGTAATCCTTGGTAATGGATCTTTTAAGAACTCTGTCCGGACCGTCTCTCCTAATGCTGTGTGGATAATGGACAGGGAACGATAAGTTCTTCGTCGTCTTCCCAGGCTTGGATTGTTCCAGGATCCACATGATTTACCATGTTGATCATCGTCTTGACTGATTGAGTGGCGTTATTATCCAACGTGATGCCTTTTACTTTGCACTCCCCTACGACGACGGCGCTTGTTCTAGCCGAACGTACTTTGTAAGCGTAGTTTCTTGGGCCTCTGGAAACAAACTCGATGATATAGCTCCCAGCACCGTAAGGTTTCTTCATCTCGTCTGTCATGTCGTTTACGGGTAAGCTTGTCGTGGACATCTTCGACGGTTGTTCCGATCTTCGACAGCTTGTGTTCTCTGCTCGGATAGTAGGTGGACAACCGTGCCACAAACAACCGTAGAACTCGTAGGCTGTCTTTGACGACTCATCTTACCCGTCTACTTTGTAAGAACCGATGTGTGTTTCCCCTCCGGGAGATCGGGCGTGTTACAGTTGCCGACCCTCTCTTTGATCGATCCATTTCAACCTTTAAAGGGCTTTACGTATTGGATGTCATTATCGTATCCCGATGAGGAACCAGGGCGATCGTATCGGCACGAAGGAACTATCGTCAAAACATGCGCATGCAGGCTATTGAAATAGTGATGCATTTTTCAAAGGGAACTTCGCCTGTAGTTTTAACAAACTCTTTTCGGAAACGCAAACAGCCTAGCCGGAGTAGTTCTACATCGCTTCAGCAGTACTGATACATTTCACGAGCCATGTAAAAAGTCTTGTTCTTCTGTTCTTCATACCATAAGAGAAAAGCTTTGCGTTGAGCAGGTTTCATGTGATCAGGATTGTAGTTTTCGACTGCAGGCCAAGAACCGAAGTAATTTTCGTAGAGCTGAGTGTTGAAATGGTACGGGAAATAACCCTTCTTCTTTTCCGTCAACCCGAACGTCTTTGGAGAAGAAGAGAGAGGAGCCTGAATGAAGTTGATCGATAATCCTCAGGGTCGTGACATCTTTCTTTTTCTTGTTCCTGGGTTTTTCTTTCAAGTCGATGCTCATCAGCTTGGCTCCGTTCATCACAACGTTGCGCCACATTCCGATGTTATTATTGTGATCAAGAACAAAATTACCTTAATATCCATCCATGTTGTGAGCGATGGCGGTGCTCCCTTTGTTATCTGGAGAAAGCAACCAACTGCAAAACGTCTTTTTGACTCTTTCTTCACGAGAACATGTGTTCTCGTTTACCACATGACATATAATCTTGATGGATATCTTCGTTTTGGATACAGTTTAAGCAAACATGATGTGCTATACAATAGTTTGGCACGTGTAAATGTCCTCCGTTGTCAAGCTTGTCTTCCTGCATGCATTCGAAATCGGAAAAAATGTATTTCAGAGGAAGGCTCTTTTCTTCCATCAGCTCGTCTTCCAGGCCAAGAATATTAAGAGCTTCTTCATCGTCGACAATTACATCTCCTCCTCCTCCTCCTTTAATCGTTTTTATGTGACAAAGATGGTCGTACGGTTGGTGACTTTACAGTTTCTGCAGTAAAGTTAACCGCATTTGTGTTGGCCGTTGACGTTACTCACAAGTGGTGCAACGACGGATGCGTTGGCAGATCGTGCATAGTGTTGTTTTGGTTTTGGGTTTGATCGTGACTTTGCTTCTTTTTGGGATCCTCTTGTGATTTGGAAAACATGCCAGACTCTTGACGGATCGGTCCCAATCTTCACTATGTATCCATTTGGTCAACCGGCATTCCTCTTTTATTGCATTGAAACAACATTCGCAAACATTATGGCAGCGATGGCGGTCGAAGACTTCGTACCCTTCATCACAAATGCACAGAAGTAATGGGTATCCAGTTAGTCCCGGAAATAGAGTAACCACGTTAAAATGATTGTCGTGGTAGAAAGGATGAAGTTTTTTTGCACGGAGACGACCTCTAAATAGAAACAACTCGTGTGATTTTGTTGTGACGACATTCACTTAGTAATAGATAACGCGGCTTGAAAACGCTCTACTTCTTCCAATTCACAAGGAGCCATGGCAACGCCGGCTCGTTCGTGTAACTCTCTGACGAGTCTCGTTTGTTCACACTGCCCTCGTCGAATGTTTTTCCAGTTGACGGAGTCGTCGTTCTCTTTATCGATGCGGGCTTTGGTGGTCACGAGAGCTCGGAATAGACAGAGGTGATCTTTGTTTGTGATACGGATGATAGAGAGTTTTTTCAGGGTCCAGTCTTTTAGGTTAACACGTCTGCTTACTTGAGGCATCTTGATGTCTTTCACTCTGATTTCAACGTCTCCGTCGAGCACGAAAGCAGTCTTTGATTGTAAAACTCAAAAAATGGCGGTTAGAAGATGCTGCACACTCACTTGATCTCTCCGCATGAGTTGAATCCATATCGGATACTCCAGACTGGGTGCATAAATCTCAAAACCCACACGATCTTGAGCAGCAAAACCTTCTTCCAGATGAGACTTTCAAAAACAGCATGCAATACGTTGACGGCGTCCTCCTCTTGATTGACCAGGAGTCGAATCGGCTCAGGAGTTGGAGAATCTAACGTCTTCTGGAGGATGCGGAGGAGCGGTAGGTTTCATTGTTAGGAGGCTTCTTCGTTGTGTTGATGAGCCTGTTCACTTCCATCGTCGACATCCATAGCCGCGACAGCTTCTTCATCATCTGGTTGGACATCCATAGCCTCGACTCTCTCGACTTGATTGAGTCTTTATATTTCTTCAACAAGCGGCAAAAACTCACAAACGACAGGTAATTGTAATATTTGTTCATCGGGATTTAGCATGTTTTTAGCATTTGATCAATTAACAAACGTATTGAGTTCTTCAGTCACATTCCTGGGAGTCAATATTCCATTCCTCTGTGTCGATTTGTGCGTCCTAATCCTCTTTGTCGATATCCCATTCCCTCGTATCGATTTGTGCATCCCGGCCAATCCGTTAACAAGTTTTCCATGTTTTGTGATTCAACCTCCTCCTCTTGGAGGAGGAGAAAGAAGGGGAGGATTAAGAGGAAGAAGAAGAAGAGAAGAAGAAGAAGAAGAAGAAGAAGAAGAAGAAGAAGAAGAAGAAGAAGAAGAAGAAGAAGAAGAAGAAGAAGAAGAAGAAGAAGAAGAAGAAGAAGAAGAAGAAGAAGAAGAAGAAGAAGAAGAAGAAGAAGAAGAAGAAGAAGAAGAAGAAGAAGAAGAAGAAGAAGAAGAAGAAGAAGAAGAAGAAGAAGAAGAAGAAGAAGAAGAAGAAGAAGAAGAAGAAGAAGAAGAAGAAGAAGAAGAAGAAGAAGAAGAAGAAGAAGAAGAAGAAAAAGAAGAAGAAGAAGAAGAAGAAAAAGAAGAAGAAGAAAAAATATCCGAAGAATCATTGTCATCGTCATCATCATCATCATCATCATCATCATCAACAGCAGCAGTAGCATCCTCCTCCTCCTCCTCCTCTTCCTTCTCCTCTTCCTCCTTTTCCTCCTGATCATCATCATCATCAGCAGCAGCATCATCATCATCAGCATCAGTAGCAGTAGCATGATTATAGATAATGACATCATCATCATCATCGTTAGCATTATCTTTTATCTAACCATCACTGTAATCAACATCATCATTATCATCATCATCATAATCATCATCATTATCGTCATTATCAGCATCGTCATCATCAGCAGGAGTGGCGCAGCTGAGGGCTGGGAGCTTTATTCTGAATCATTTTAGATGAACAGATATTATCACGTTATACCCGACCTAATCAAGCCCCCTTTCCCAATATTGTTATCACGTGTCAACTAAACTCATTAGCCCCTCAGCCTCCCTTCAAATATTGTGATACGCTCCACCTCCCATGATCAACATAATCATTGTCATTTCAATTACATCATAGTCATTTTTTAGGACTATTTTCCTTTCAATTGATTTTTTACATGAGGATTTGGACATTATTTTCCTAATCTACCTTGTATGAAAAACCGATTAGCTTGGCGTTACTCCCCATCAAGGGACGCTCGCGAGCGAAAAGGGCAAGAAGCTGAGGCGAAATGAAGGGCGATGGCACTTTTTATAACGAAAACATCGATTACTCATATATAAGAAGAATTTGGATTATCACAAACGGGCATGTTTAGTAAAATCAGTGACGTAATTAAGGCTTTAAAATCGGCTTCTTCCCTCCTTATCCCCGTGCAATGCAGGAAACTTCTGTCTCCCCCTTCCCGTGCGGTGGAGAGCAGAGGACAATTTCTCCGTGGTGCAGGCACTCTTGATGGCCCCACCCTCATCCACGATTTGTGAGAATATAATATCTTATTTGACGTCTTTTCACCTTCCAAAAAGCATTCATAAACGTTGTTGTAATCTCCGGTTGCTGTTTTAAAGTATTCTCCATTTTGCCAGTCTACCATAGCCGAACATCGTGCTCCCTCAACATCTTAAAAATAGACAAGATAGATCATACTCATCACTATCTTTTATAGGGATGGATCTAAAAAGGTATCCAACCAACTCTTGCAGTGTCAGCTTACAAATACGCAGTTCATCTTACAAGTACTCGTTTATAAATACAAAATGCACAATTACAAAATTTTACTGAAAAGAGGTCTGCACTCTGTCCCGGCCGCTCTCAATCTGCCTACGTGGATGATTTGAATTAGTTTGCAACAGACAGATGAACATTTTTGACAGTGGATCTTACCCTCAGATCCGCCAAAAGCTGAAAACAACAAATGTTTCACGCCCGTCACTGCACAATGTACATCTATTGTCGGTTCGTTTTAGTCCAGATCTACCACAACAGTTTGATGGCGCTCTGTCTGCACTACTCACTATAAGCAGGGCTTTAATTCGCCTTCACAAAGTGGAGGGAGGTGGAGGGGAATGGGGTCATACTTTTCTTAAACAAGTTTCGAAATAACGGCCCTGACCATAGGAGGGATTTATCTGTCATCACTTGGATGGAGAGAACTAATGGGAAGAAGGAGTGGGGGGGGAGGAATCACAAAATCACGCTAATATACAAAACAAGATGGCAATTCACGGAGTTGCTGACCTTAAATGAATACAATAGCAATTACGTTTTTTCAATGAAATGCAAAACAAAATTACCATTATTATTTTAGCTTTAGACCTTTGACCTTTAAGCGACAAGTCACATCTTTCCTAACATAAAACTTTCCATCATCCTTCATCAACCCACCAAGTAATTTGCACTTGCGTTAATTGCATAACAGGCGACCAACCAAAATTTACCATTTTAATCAATTATTTGACCTTAAATTAAAATGAAGTATCCCATTTTTTGCGGTACATAACCCTACACCACCTTTCAACAAGTATTAAGCCAATATCACTTGTGGTTATGCCAAGAAGTGCAAAACAAAATTCACTATTTGTAATCAATCATTTGACCTCTGACCTTTAACCTTTAATTGACCTTTAATTATGTGTGGGATATAACCTTGCATCGCCCTAAACCAACCCACCAAGTAACAAACTGGACACGAACCCATCGAGGATGAATATAATAGCAATAACGGTTTTCCAACGAAATGCAGCACAACATTTACCATTATTACTATTTGATGAGCTGAACTTTGACCTTTAAGCGACATGTCACATCTTTTCCGAAATACAACTTTACATCATCCTTTATCAACCCACCAAGTAGCAAGACAATTGCACCTACGGTTTTTCCATTACACGCGATCGACCTTAAATTTACCATTCTAAATTAACTATTTGACCTGTGACCTTTGACCTTTAAGAGTTATGTTCTATTTTGTGCAAGACACAACCCTGTACCACCTTCCACTGTCCCACCAAGTATCAAACTAACATCACTTATGGTTTCCCAGAAAGCACAACACACAATTTGCTATTTGTAATCAATTATTTGACCTCTGACCTTTGACCTTTAAGAAATATGATCTAAGTTATGCGAGACATAAGTTTACATCACCCTACGCCCTCCCGCCAAGTTTCAACTTGATAGCTTGTAGGTTTTCTTTGTACACGCGACACAAAAATTTGCATTTTTAATCAAGTAAAAAAACTCTGACATTTGACCTTTAAGGTACTTGACCAACTTGTGCGGGACATAAGCTCACTTCACCCTTCACCCTCCCACCAAGTTTCAACTTGATAGCTTGTACGATTTTCTTTGTAAACGCAACACAATATTGGTATATAGACCCACACACACACACACACGCTCACACACACACACAACACACACACACACTTTCCTGATGAGAATTACGGCCCTGAATAGTACCTCCCTGACTGTCTTTATTAGAAATGACGATGTCAATTTGTATCGCCGTCCTTTACTTTTATGAAGATTGTCATCAATCATTCAATATTCACGGTTCCCCAATCCCCAACTTTTTGGAGGTTGGCTACATCATGCATATCCGCTATATAGTATCCGACATTTCACATTCTTGACAGATTAAGGTTGGTGACCCGACATTCATGCATGACAGCTTGTACCGAGTTGGGAGGACATGATTTTGATATCCAGTCATCAGGTCATGGAGCATGGCTAAGATTCTCTGATTTAACAGTTTAAACAGTAGGGTATAGCATTACGGGACCATCTTACTCAGTAGAGGAGGGGGAGGTGACATTTTCCTATAAAATATAAACCTATAAAATATCGCATTCAATCTGTGAATAAACAGTTTATTTTGAGCAGTGGCGTCACCATGGCTTTTAGCTGGGCAGCTGGTGGAAGGGGGAACTGGGAAGGGGGCAGTGGCCAGATTAAGTATTCCTTACGTAGCGTATGTGTAACGGCGTGTGGTACCTTGGCCTGTTTAGGGGCCCAGTCTGATCCAGGGCCGAAGCCCCATTAACAGATGAAGCTTTTGTTCACTTTTAAAGCCGCAAAATTATATAAAATGAAACACTATGACCAAAAATTGTATTAATGAAAAGAAGAAAACTCCTTTTCGGAGGTTTTTTGCTCGGGCATGGATGATGGAAAGGTGAGGGGGGGTCAGAGAGCTGGTTGTGCTCATGTACTAATACAGCGTAGTAGATTCAAGCAAAATATTACTGAACAAGTATTATAATAACTATATAATATAATAACTGTGAAAACGGTGACGTCCCAATGAAAAAGACAAGAAAAATATTTACCTGCACATTGTGCTGGTAGTTTTCGGCAGTTTTGCCAACCACAAATTAACTTGGTAAAAGTTTTGTTAAAGAAAGGAATATTAATTTGGTCAAAACAATTTTTTCCGTCATGAAAATAGTGAACCATTAAAGATGAAAAATGCATAAACAGAACCATGGGCGGGATTCGAAAATGTGGGATAAAGCACACAACAAACATTGCCTACAGAGAGTGCGGGGAACGGGACAAATTATGAAATCACACCAACATACAAACAACAAAAAAACACCACACAGCTGTACAAGAGAAATGGATCTAAATTGGGAGGAAATGCTGCCCCTATACACAGAACACACGGCCTGTGCCCTAATCCCGGCCGCCTATCAACAAAACTGATTTAGCTCATGAGGATCCTTGTAAACAACTTCAAACCAGCCCCAGTCCGCCCCTGTGCATTTGAGATCAGGATATTAAATGTGTGGAAGGGGTTTCTTTTTATGACGAACGTCCTTGTTGGCCAACCCGAAAATTAACATGATGTCAGGTTGTGTATAGACCTGATTCTGGTATCTACATGTACCTTACCCAGTAGCTTAGAAAACATATGAAAGCTATTAATTGGCATATATAACTAAAACACCTTTTTTAATTCTATCCATTGAACAACAAAGAAAGGAGAGGCCCTGACTTGCCAATGTCAATGAAAGATTAAAGTATTACAAAGCATCATAGCAGCAGGATGTAATTACTTTTTAGTCATTTACCTCCCAAACTACCCCCTTTTCATCTCAAACCATTCTTCGAAGAGAAAAAATGTTGTACGTTATTGTCCACTAAAACATTCACCCCTGACGGCCATGACAGAAAAAAGATATGTTGATATTTGTAAAGGTGTGTGTTACATCTACCCTAAGCTCCTCAATGTGAAATAAAATGAAAATATTACTGCTTTGATATTAAAGTGATATTCAGAGGTGGCTTGTAATATACATGTACCTGACAAGAGAACTGCATGGTGACCATACACATGAAATGCAGGAATAGCAAGGTGTAACTGGGCTAGTAGTTCATCTTGCTTTCATTTCTAAAATACGAAAATATTAAAGGTCATTTATTATCACTTTCAGGGAATGGTGTGTGCAAAAAATAACAAACCTTTGTTTCATATGGCCTCTTTGGACTCTCGAAAGAAATCCTACAAAATATTTGTTTACCTAATGTGAACAAACACCTGACAAATAAAAGATATGAGGGGGCTCATATATGTTGTGCTTGTATTTGGTTTACAATCATTTAACAAAAAGAAAAAATACACTTAATGAAAAAGCAGTTCAATCAACCATCAAAGTTTTTAAATTCAAACACAAAGATTTGTAATGGTAATGAGACAGTTCGCATTTAAAGAAAACGTTACCTGTTTTTGCTTGAAAGAAGCAAAAACAGGAGTGTACTAGTCAGACCCCTAGCTTTCCTGTTTTACAGGGGAAGTCCGCTCTGCCCCTCCATGGGCCCACACTGCCCCCTGGGGGTCCGCCCTGCCACCTGGGGTCCGCCCTGCCCCTCATGAAAAAACAAATATTATTTTGTATATTTTTATATTCATTTTCTATACTTTTTTGAAATTTAATAATCTTAAATAACCTCATAAATGAAATACATGGATACAGAACACAGAATGATAGCATAGTAAGCAATTGTCTTGCTTGGCTCATGAATGGTCCTTATCAATCAGAATATCATTCTGAAGTATGATTATAGCTAAAGAGCTTCTTCACCATGGGATTGAGCCCCTGGATTCCATGCCGAAAAGACGCAGCACTTCGCGCGCGAATTAATGTGCCCCTCAACAAGTCTAGCACCCTGCCGATTTTTAAATCAAGGAAGGGGTCTGAAAGTCATATGATTAGATCCTTTCAAGTTTAAAAAAGTATACCAGTCAGAAAAAGTAAAGTAGGAAAAAAACAATTTCATTCATGAAAAGGAACCTGATTCTAACTAATAAACATACCCCACTATAGTAGAAGCCTTTATAGTAACTGGAGGTAAGAAAAAACTTAAGAAGTAGATCAAACCGCTTAATCCAATTATATTCCATAGTAAATGCTTTAAAAATCGGAATTAAATGTTGATGAACAAATGCTTCTCATATGACCAAAATCAGGATGGTTTGTTTGTTTGATGAGGGCTTAATGGCACCATAACAGTAAGGGTCAACTTGTGCCTGAGAGGTTAGATCATTCCAGAGGTAGGAATAAAATAGAATAAGGGTAGACTAAGACAAACACGGGAACTAAAAGCCAGGAAGCTGGGATCGAGAGAGGAAGTGCATGGGTGAAAAAAGGGGCAAAAGTAGAGAGGGGTGGGGCGAGGAGGACTAAATATGGTTGTAAAGCATGATGAAGGAAGGAGATCAATTTTATCCGGAGGTTTTTTCTAGAAGAGCTCAGCTATTGAGTTGTGGGAGCGAGGAAAACTCTGGGAAGGTTGAACAGGGGGCAGGCAAGGTAAACATGGTGGCCTGTGAGGGTGCAATGGCAATTGTTGTAGATGGGTAGGGGAGCCAATAAGGAGGTGGGAGTGAGTGAGGTGGGAGTGACCTATTCTAAGGCGGGTAATGTGGACGTTGTCGACACGGGAGAGATTGTAGATGATGGGTTTGATCGGAATGGTGAGCTGGATGACGTGGAGTTTCTTATCAATTTGGGAGTCCCATCAGGTTTGCCAGCTGTCACAAACAAGGGAAGCGATAAGCGGTTTGATGTCAGAAAGGCTTTTGGGAAAGGGGATAGGGGGACGTTGAGGGCAAGCTTAGCGGCTGCATCAGCTCTGTAATTGCCGGGGATGTCAACATGGCTGGGTATCCAGAAGGAGACACTACTTTTCCTGCAGAGGGTCGGCGAAAGGAGTTTACGGAGGAGGAGATGGGGTTGTCCAATTTAAGATTGAGTAAAAAAGGACAACCTTGGAATGTAAGAAGATGGCAAAGTGGCTGAGTGGAGAGTACTCAATAAAGTTGAGGGCGAGAAGGATGGCCCTGGCCTGAAAATGAACGAGTACTTGTGAAACCTGCTACTGCGGGTGATGTCTTGGATGACTGCAGCAGCTGTCTTGTCGCCTTTCTTGGAGCCATCAGTATAGATGGAGGTGTAGTTTGAGAGTTGGTCTCTGATTTGGTTGTGGAGATTGATGAAGAGTTAAGGTGGGTTTGGATTTTGTGATGAGTGGATAGGAGGAAGGGGGTGGCCCAGGGAGGAAAAGTGGGCCAGGAGAAGGTGTCAAGAGTGGCAGGGTACCTAATGAGGTTGTAAACAGGATTCTGGGTGTTGGTGAGGGCTCTTAGCAAAAAGGGGAATTTGTTGGCTTCAACGTGCAGGCTGGTGATGGGGGAGGTCCTGTAGGCACCCATACTTTCATATAGCCGTGAAATATCTTTCTTCCTTTTCCAATCAGCATTCTAACACCACCAAGGTACTCATCATTAAACATATGCAACTGTTAAAACTTTCGCAGATGAAAAACATGCAATACACTAAACGCTCCCTTCATGAAAAGATGCTTTGTAATGACATCATTTTTAGTCACTATTCATTTAGCAAAAAAATATTAACCTTTGTATCTAATAACTTCACAATATTTTTACTTTGAAAAAAAATGTGCATACAATTCATGTAAATAGTGACAAAGAAGAAGAAAAGAAATGAAAACCAATGAAAACTAATTAACAAATGTGAAGATAATTTACCCTCAAACGACTCTCCAGCATACAGGCAATGTCGTACAGAATGTACAAGTCTGTGCCTTCTGACCAGTCCGACTTCGCCCTCAACATTCAATTGAGTGCCTCTTGACCGGTCCGACTCCGCCCAAAACTTCAAAATGGCACCCCTGCTTCCGTCCGCACAATTTCTAAAGGGCACCTTCTGCCCCCCCTCCCCCTTACAATAGAGCCAGGGGCAGTGTCCACTTTGCCGCAGTGGTTCTGACATCAATGCAGAGGCCGAAATCCCTACGAGCCCCCAGAACTCTGGTTGCCTCACTGCGAATTGAAACGTTGATATCGTTTTATTATGTGACAACTGTTTGTCAATAAGGCCTAAACAACTTAAGCCTCAACAACAATATAATGCACATCTTTTTAACAATGCTTTCTTTTGAGGGGAATTGAAATCATACTGTTGTATAAACTCAAGATAGATTTTACATTCTTGCAACAAACATGATTTTAACTATGGCATATTTTCCTCATATTGCTAATATATATTAGCCATTCTGAGTAAATAATTAATTATCGCAATTAATGAATCACAACTAATCAATAATAGCATCCCACAAACACACTTCCAAGTGGCAATCATTTTAACAAAATATAACTAAAAAGATTTTATTAATTTCTTTTAAAGCCCTCTTTTATATAAGATGGACTTAGTTGACCCCTGAACTAATCCTTTAAGATACCTATCACAAATAACTTTTATCATCTGTATGCAAACCAAAAAACTTTTGTGAAGAGCCAAGTTATTGAGGATAGATTTACAACATGGCCAGGTCATGTGTGTAACCTGTGACAGAGGACTTATTTGGATTTTGAAAGGATGTTTTCATAAGTGAGTTATTTACACATTGGTGTTTTTATAACCCGGGTTATTCAATTGCGTTATATCGGTAGGATAGTCTATTCAGGCTACTTTAGCCATTGTCCAGCTTTTAATAGTTTTTAAACCCAAGTTATAGCCCAAACAAACTCTCAACAGCAAGTGCAATACCCCAATTTGGCTATACTGTGGGACAGATCTCAAGCCCATTTAGCACATGTGTCAGACTGTATTTTGAGGCTCGAGCCAAGCAGAGTTTTTTTTCCATCGGAAATGTTCGGTACCAAACACTTTATTATTATAAATGCTAAATTCATTCGGATCGCGCCGAGTTAAAAATAGACCGAAAATTGAGGGCGTATTTTTATAAAATAAAATGCTTATTTAGCACGCAAAGCTATCGCAATTTTCTGCATAATTGGAATATTCAAGTGACCTTTGCCTCGGCGTCGCATATGGGCTATGGAGGCATGCAATTATCGATCTGTTGTGGATAACATTTCTGTGAAATTTGAAAAAAAGAGCGCCTTTACTTTTCGGTCTAGTGCTCCTCTAAGGCAAGCAAGACAACACCGTAATTTATCGAAGAAACGCTGAGATTATGACAAACGCTGCAAAAATTCCACTCGTATCCGAACGAAAATATGGATTTTGAGTTAGCATTGCTTAAGATCAAAATTCCTTAAAGGGATGCTGAACTAAAAACACTCTTTACACCCACATTAGATTATTAAGCCAACGGTCCGGAAAAATTGGGTTTGAATTTTTACTGACCGTTGTTATTATATTCAAATTTCTATCACGAAACTAACCAACGTTGATACTTGCTTGACTCGACACTCTGTCAATATTTCGGCGATAATGAAGTACTTACAAATGTATGCAACAATAGTGTTTTATTTTAGTATAGACCTAACGAGCCCCATTTCTCTAAAAGGGCCTATACATTATTTTATACAATAGCCTATGAGCTTATCATTAAATGCTTCAAATTAGGCCATTGGGCTCTGAAGAGGGATTGCTCTTTCTCACCAGGACTTTAGATTTAGATAGGGGACCCTTTGTAAGTGGAAATTCTCTAATACCTTACAGCCTTATCATGATTATCTGGACAGGTATATATTTATATTCAGTTGTCAGGGACCGCGGGGACGAGAGGGCGGGCTGGGGGCCTTTATCCACTTTGCTGTGCAAAAAAAAAAAAAAATATATAAAAATAATAATAATATGGCCTTAGAGGGTTTCACCTTCCCGCCGGTTTTCCCGGTTGGGAGGTAAATTGAGAAATCATTTACATGAAATGGAAACAATTGGTGCAATTGCAGTAAAGGAAAATTTAGTCAAATTATATGAAATTTTTGTTAAATTTGTCAAAACATTTTCCAAAAATGAAAGAAAATTGACAATTTGAAAATTTTCCTCAAAATTGAAGAACATTGCCTAAATATTGGAAATTCAGGAAATGTTCCACAATTTTTAAAAAAATGCAAAAAATGAATGAAATTTCCCTAAAATTGACAAACAGTTCATCAAAATTTTAAAGAAAGTCAAAAAAATTGAAGATAAATTGAAAAACAAATTGGTCAGATCATTTGAAATTTTGGTCAAATTTTAATTTCCAGAAAATTGACAAAAAAATTTCCCAAAATCAAAGAAAATGACCTAAAATGAAAAAAAAAATCCCAAAACTGCCCCAAAAGGAACAATCTTTTTTTTACTGATTTGCAAACAATTCACCGAAAATGAAAGCAATTTCCTAAAACTAAAGAAAAGCTTTTGAAAATTGAAGAAAAATTTCCGATTAGCAGCAACGTCAGTGATCATGACCGGGATTTTATTTTTATTTCGAGCGCTGGGGGTGTAACTAATGAAAGGAAGACAATTTTAAAGACATATGTTAAAAACTACTCACATAAGCATTTGGGTTACCATGCATGGGCGAAGCCCTGGTATGGGTCCAAGGAAGAATTTTTCGACCATTTCTCTTCAATACCATGTTTTTGCACGAGGAAAATCAAAATTGGAAATGCTCTTGGAGTTTTTCAAGGAGATGTCGACCCCCCTCCTTCCCCTCCTCCCCCACACCTCCTTTAAGTTACGCTTGCTTGCTGAGAAAATTGCAACCGTAACTCAGAAAACGAAAAATACAAAACAGGTGTTATTAATAAGAGATCCAGGAGGGGGAGGCGGAGGGGCTAAAATACTTTCGTGTTCCTTGAATTAAGAACTTTTTGTGACGTAGAGTTGCATGGAGACTGCCCTTTTCGTGATCATCAATTTAACCATTTTTTTTTCTATATCTATACACCCGCAGTATACTATTTTTGTTTAATCACCGCCCACACATGATGTACAAACTAACTTTAATTGTTCGGGCTTATTAACCTGTTACCATCTATTAATTGCAAAGCCTTCAATACAATCAAACTAACATATTTTTGAGTAGCAAAAGGCGGGAATGACGCACATGAAGGCTTTCACAATATGAAAGCATAAAAGGTGACAAAATCGTAAAAAAAAAACATTTCAAAAGAAGCGCTAGTAAGTCGTCACATAATTTTAGCATCAGGAGTCATGAGATTTAACACAAACAGAAAAACAAAGACGTTGCCTTCGAAGTCAAACAAGGAAATGAATACGAATCTTCTTAATTCAGTGGTCTGTTTTACCATCAAAACAAAACAAATACTTTTGTTATTAATTTTTTCCCATATACTAAGCAGCTAAGGATTGCGTGCAAAGTTAATAAGTACATTGTACATTTTCAAAACAAAATTGTATATTCATCAATTCATTGACAGGCTAACAATAGAGCCCAAAGTATATTACGTTGTGCGTCCAAGAAACTGCTGTGTACAGGTGTAGTAGTTCCTTGGTGAACCCATGGGAGAAAGGCCGGAAGGGCTTCAAATAGCCGATTGATATAAGATAACACTCATCAGGTATATTGGCTTTTCATGATATTTGAAAGCCAATCTTGAAAAAAAGCGTCATCTTGAAAAAAGCGGCTTCTCAAAACTTGTTTGGCCGCAAAAAATATATATATTTTGCTAAATTGGCTTTTTTTAACTGATAATTTGGTTTTGGGGCTTTTTTTTTGAGGTGTTTTAGGGCAGAACAATTTTTTTTTGACCACAAAAAATCTCATTTGGCTTATCTTTGGCTTTTTCTCAATAAATGTTGGTAACTTCATCAGAAACCAGGTAGAGAGACCGAATGAAAATAGTATCCGATTTAATCTTTGCAGGATGGAATTAAAGGATGGAATGATCAATGAGGTAGCCAATAAATATGACGTAGATTCCACGGATCTTGGGATTATTTATCTCAAGTTATCTAATGTAGAGGTTTTCAACTCCATCGAAAATCAGGAAACCATACCGAAGAAAATTGATCAAGTGCTAAGAAAGTGGAAGATGAAAGAAAGCTTTACAACAGATTAACCTGTGATGGGCAGTCAGCTGTACGATGTCTTACGAGCCGATGAACACATAACCAATTCAGATTTGCAAGCAGTACTTAAACCTACAGGTAACAATTATCATATTACATAACGCCCTACATAAATCTAGAAAAGTTGGTGCTGTTGTCAGCTGTTTATATTTTCTCAGTATCGCTTTACCATATTTCAACATCATCGTCGTTGTCGACGTCGTCGTCATCATCATCATCATCATCATCATCATCATCTACTACTACTACCACCACCACCACCATCACCACAAGTAGGAATATTGCATATTTAACAATTTCTTAAGTAGTTTAGATGCTAAAGAGGTAAAATATTATGATTTAAGGGGTATTAGTCACGTGCAATTATCATTCCTCCCTAATAAATTGTGTAACAAAGTATTGTAAAAGAGCAACTTTTATGTGCATATAAATAAAATATACCATCACCTCCAACTATGGAATAAAATAAATGGAATTATAATGATCAATAATAATTCAGAGTAAATTTTAAAGTGCCTTGAAACAAAAAATTACCGTTGCAAAGTTTATTGTACTTTTCTTTTAAATAGACAAATACAGGCTGATTTAAATGACTTATAAATGAGAGAACTGCTCATTGGTTTATTTTTGATTTAAAAAAAATGGTTTATTACTGAACTATGTCATTTTATTTCACTGAGGCACTACCAATGTATGACTATAAATAATTTAACTGGTTTAAAAAGTGGCTTGAAAATAGGATCAACTTAACTTCTTTAATGATTCTGCAATTGAATATTTTGTAACTAACTTGGCAATTTGTAGATTTAAAAATTATCAGACTTAATGAAAGATTGTGTTAAATTGCAAATGTATTGAGATACTATATCTAAAGTAGCTGGGTAGTTTCATTTTTGCCAAAATTGTTGAGTGAAGATCAAATTTATGAGAGTGGCCTGAAATAATGTAAAAGTCACTCATATGAAGGATATTTTTTCTATAGATCCTTGAAAATGATCAACATCATGCCCATAAATACGAAAATCTCATGAAAATCCAAATCACAATTTAAACTTTTTCAAACGTTTGTTTTCTTTTCTGTCAGAAAGCTTTCTCTCTCTTAGAAAGCTGCAAAGCATGTGTTGCAACAATGTACACCTTGCCCCATAGATTTGACCAGATTTAAGAAATTTTCTGCTACCAAAATCACGACAAACACAGGGCTTCGATCCTGGATTTAGCACAATACTAAGCAATTTCCTGTTATCAAAATCCCGACAAACGCTAACTGGAAAAGTTTCTGGGAGCTTCATCCTCTGGGCTTCTATCAGTGATCCGGCCCAAGTTTTGTCATCATTTTGTACTATCAAAATCATGAGAAATGCAAGGTTTCACCCTTCGATTTGACAAGAGTTTAAGAATTATCGGCTATCACGATCATAAAAAACGCAAATACTTAATGTTGTGTACACCTTTTCTCGTTTTTACTTTTGTTTTTACGTATTTCTTGCAAATTGTCACATTTACTTATCATGAATATCCACTCACAGGGTTCATCACTGCTTCATCATAGCATACCTTAATAAGTATTTTATGCACCGATGCTCTGATTTGATAGGTCTTACTAGTGCTCATATTTGGTTATCATTTCAACGATGAACTTTACCCGCTTTACCCATTACCCCCTTAGCGCCTAACTTTGACCTCTTACAACTCAAAACTATGAATATATTTTAAAGAAAAACTTGTAAATAGCAAATTATGATCATTAACTATAAAAGAAGCAGAACTAGTATATGGAGTGTCATTATATGACGTCACAAAATACTTCATTTCTCAAAGAAATCATTACCAACGGGTCAAAAAGTCCAAAAATATTTCTAAGTTGCTCGTCCATCGCATGCAATCAAAAAAAGACTTTAACCGTCGTCATTTGAATCTACGGACAATTGAGTACCCTTTTCCACAGGCTTCCTTATGTCCGTGTTAATTTATGTATGTGTGCATTTTAAAGGGTTATTTAAATACTATTGAAAAGCAGAATAGTGAATTTACTAAACCAGTATTTTATCCTTTAAGTAGTCTACTAAGTGTATGTTCTAAGTAAATCCTAAATGTACCCTGAAATTGCTGTGCAAAAATTATCATTGGTCATTAACGAAAATAGCTCTCATTTGAATTCTGTTTGCAATTAAATCCATGAATGTAAGGAATGCTTAGTGATTTTTAAAATTAAGGGGTAAGCCTTATGGAAATGTCATGTGACTCTGTTTAAGAGCTTTAGTAGTAGAAACACCATCCTCTTCAAAAACTTGAAAATGTCTCAGTCGTAAGTGTAGTATTGTCTCTACCATATTGTTCCTCATTTTATGAACGCCACAATTTTACCATAATAGAATTGTTGAATATAAATATTACCACGAAATATATTTCCAGATAGTTATTAGAAATGTTGGACGTATAGGAAATCGTATTTTATTCTCATTTCACGAGAGAAAGATCGAGATAGTTGAAAATTGTTATGGAGTCAGCATTGTACAAATTTCATGCAGCCCAGTTTTATTTTACAAATGTAATTCCAAAGCCAATATGTAGGATACTAAAAAGGATAATTTACGTATACTCCTTTATTCTAATAAACTATTTTTCAATAAAATATTTCAATGAAAAGATGCTATCAGAATCCTCTGATAAACACTGAGTACTTCAATTGCGAGTCTAGCTTTCTTTTATTTGTATTGTTTATAATTATCTAAAAGCCACGATTTTACTGAAACAGTAATGCAAACTAAAAAATATGATACATATGATATTACCACGAAATATGTTTCCAGATGGGTCTTAGAAATTTTGCCGTGTAGAAAATCGTACTTTGTTTTCTTTTCATTGTAGAGCGATCTTTACGTGTTTCTCAAGTAAGCACCCCAATCGATGTCATACACGGATTGAAGCAGAAACTTGAAGATTTCAAACATGACCTTACGAGGGAGAAAGTGTCCGTAAGTCCGTCAGAGATGAGCAGATAAAAAACACCCAAACGATATCTCTCTCCTACTTAAATCTAACGCAGCCATTGAATGATTTTTATCATCAAAATATTACTGGTACTCTAGCAGTGTGTTCTTCAATAGAAAGGCGCGTGAATTTGTACAAAGTAAATGAGGATACAACTACTCAAACTTCACCACCGATGTACGACCTCTCTTTTAGTCTAGATGACGTTATTACCCATAGGAATTGTACTATGGTTCCAGAAATAGTGAACAGAATAATTGATAAGGACGGGTGGCTGGTGTATTGGCGTCAAAACGATTTCAAACCAGACGATATTGGCCGATTTCAATGGAAGTGCGAGCACGTTACAATATAAATCACCGACCTCAGCAGACGATTCAAAGTGGGTGGACGTGTGATGTAGATTATCCTGTTGATTTTCCCTAAGGGAAGCCTTAATGTTGCGTTATTTTCCCATACCGAACAAGATACCCCTGAAATTCAAGTGCCACACTGTTCATTTTTGTTATAATTCGATGTTAATTGCATAATATTATGCAAAACCATACATATATTTCTCATCTGTTCTGCTGTCTTTGGTTAAAAGTTAACAATTGATTTTGGCGACTTCATTACCTCAGCTGTTTCGGTATTCATGTACTGGAAAGAAATGGGACAGCAATGATTTGTTATCAATGTTTTATTTAAATGGTCATTCATTGAGGTATTTAAATTACCATAGTAATCCCAAAACTTTAACAGTGTATTATTCAACACAAAGGCGTGCGAAATTTGTCCAAAGAAAAGAGTACAAAAACACTCCAATTGCATCTGCAATGAAATCACTTACTGTTAGTCTTGTTCGACATTTCTCACAATAATGAAAATATGGTTTTAGAAAACGTGGAAAGAGTGTGTGGTAAAGACTAATTATGTAGTGGCATCAAATGAAATTGAAGCCGAAAAACGAACTCCTGTTTTAATGGGAACTATGTGTACATAACGATGTCAACCTGTCAATCATAATTGCTGCTCTGCTTTTTAAAATCAGACTATTACGTTCTTCCCCTATGAAGGAATACATTCTGTCAATGATATACCCTAAAATCATTTTTCTTATTAATTCGATATTAGAGTAAATGATTATTCCGCAAAAAGTGTTACGAATCGACATAAAACTGTGTTCCAATCATCAAAATTATTTGATACAACTAAAAACAGACATACATATCCATATATCCAAGTTCTCACTGGATTTAAAATCTAATGTTCAATCTTTATTTTTAAAGCAAAACAATGTAAGTTAATTTGGAAACAGTAGGCATGTCTCTTGATCATTTGAAAAGCAATAGTTACTCCGGTACCATGCCTCACATCGATATATACATGTAACACATCATCATTTGAAAAGCAATAGTTACTCCGGTACCATGCCTCACATCGATATATACATGTAACACATCATCATTTGAAAAGCAATAGTTACTCCGGTACCATGCCTCACATCGATATATACATGTAACACATCATCATTTGAAAAGCAATAGTTACGCCGGTACCATGCCTCACACATCGATATATACATGTAACACATCAAACCAGAAAATAGTCCCGAATAAGGAATCAAAACAAAGCTCCCTTTAAGTTTAATCTTTGCTATACTATGTTGTACGGTGAGGTAATACGTCCCATCATGCACTATAAGTACATGAAGTTATTTACGAAGATAGAATAAACGCATATGGCAATCAATGTTGTCTTAATATAACAATTGCTGTAACACATTCTCCCATAAAGTTTATGTATTTCATTACAATTTATCATCTTGTTTTATTAGTAAAACCTGCTAGAAAAATAAATTGATGAAAGTTAGGTATCTATATACATTGACAAATATACCCTACTTCAATAACTTTTGGAAAATTGTTTCTAATTATACAGAAACAACCAATACACGTTTAAAGAAATACATAAACATTTGCAATGGATTTTCTCTATTACATCATCAAAAACAAATTCATCATACTGTACAAAAACTTCATATTTCCTGAACGAAATATGAATCCATACTCCTGAACGGAATATGATATCGACCTGATGTTTGTACCAACTTGACTGTAAATGTATGCTCTTTCAAATATGATTTTACAAAAAAACATGGGAATATTCCTTTAAACACTCTATTTAATATGGACGTCTGGCGGCAATTACACGATCAGTTTTTCTTTCATGTAACGTTTTCTAAGCTTGTTTTCCTGCTGCATGTAAAAACATAATTTTGAATAAATGTAAAGTTTCTATACACACCACTGTATTTCTACTAATGCTTTTTATCCGAATTATAGGGAAAATAAGAGGACAAATAAAGATTGAATCAGTTTAAAAAAAATGAAAATACAACTTTTCCAAGTAGGATATTACAAATCTCACAAAGACGTTTATGCAAATTAACTGATCCTCGAATTTCATGCAACGATTAGTAAAACTAAACAAAGAATACATACGTAACAAAGACTTTGTATATTGACAATCAGTGCAAAAGTAAGTCAAGATATGACGATAGTGGACAGAACACGCTTCTTACTTTTCATTGAAGGAATCAAAAGTTTTGAATGTAGATTTTACCTGGCATTGTTTTTTTTCTTCTTGTAATTGGAGCGAGTGTTACCTTACAGTCAGGAACACTCATGCAATTGAACGATGGTCTTCTTGAAATAGTGACAACAGGATTATCCAGCTAAATAGTGACTGTGGCTGTGGCTAATTTGCGAATGTCTTGTCAGAGCTAGTCATAATCCATTGTTTTCTTTTGAATTATTTTTTTAGAAAGATTAAAACACAATATCGAAAATAAGGACCCCTTAAAAAGAATCATTTTCCAAATTGTTTCAAAAGCACCAATCAGAAACGAGAGCTATCAAGACAATACTACTCCATTCGCATTTGTTATTCTATATAACCCTTGCAAGTTTTAAGGAGAACGAATTCTCCTAATAAGTGATTTTCGAGAATTCTTAAATGTTTTTATTTGGCTTTCATAGTTGCTATGACGTATCTGCAATGCATATACCAGAATAATATCAACTGATTTTAGTTAATTACTCGTGATTTACCGTCCGAGGAGATTTGAATTTCTAATTTCAAAATGGATTTTATTGTCAAAGTAGTATGGTACAGTGTACCAGAAACAATACTATATACCTTGGAATATAGAGGTCTTATTTAAGTCCATTTTCCTAATAGACTTCCACTTTTGAATAGAAGTTGTAAATAGCATATTTTCAATCCGTGAAAAGGCTCAATTATAGAAAAAGCAAAAAGAATGAAAAACAACAAAAGTATGTGAGTAAATTATTAAAGACAGTTTAAGTTACTTTAGAATTGTTAATTAATATCCTTAAGCGCCGTAAAAGAAGAAAACACTGCTACAGTAGAAACATGTAACCATCCAACTGTCCGAAGGTGAAGAATTTTAAATAACACAATGCAAGTTTTGTATTTAATTAACTACACAAACTGTGCGCATTTCACATATTGCTGGTAATGGATATTATTCTTATTTCATAGATCAAATACAGCGCTAAACTGTTGCAAAAGATTATATGTCTATAAGAAAACAAGGAATAAATCACCTGGAATCATAAAACCAACTGTATATATTCTGTGTGCAAATCACAAAAACTGTAAAATGGTTTTACAAACCATATTGATAGGATTTGATGTAACTCCAATGATTTGCACAACTCTCAGCACAATTTTAAACAATGATGATTCTCCTGGAGAGAACTAAATCATATAACATGTAAAAGGATAAGTAAGTTAAAATGGTGAAATGTGTACACATTAAAATATCCTTTTATCTAAATGTTGAACAATTATTTGTTTAGGAAACCATACATGTTCTTAATGTTAAACAAGTTTCTCTTAGGTAGCAGCTATACATTCATTTTTGAATGCTATAGAAATGGTGTATTGTAGTACCTTTCTTTAAAGTGAAATGGTACTCAATTCTCGCAAACAACCCGAATCGGTGATTAAGGGCTCCCCACGTTTTTGGTAAGGATAACAGGTTTGACAAACAAGACTTGACGCAAGTTCAAAAACTGTAAAGTTGACAGGATAGCCCTTGATCCAAGAGTAGTTTGAAACCACGGTGTGTGATGCCTTTGCAGTAAGAAAATGTTGCTGTATTTCCCATTTGAATCCTTTTCCAATCGTTATTTCTGTGTCAACCCAATAAACAATGCAGGAATATGTCGCCATTTCCAACTGACAAATTTTCGGTACCATCGTGGTTACCTCATGCATGAGAGAATCTATGACTTTGTTAGTCTGGAAAACCTTGACCACTTTATTACGTAATTCACACACTGCCAACAATTTTCTATGACAATTGTAATCAAAACATGGGGTTAATTCATCTACTATAACTTCTAATGTGTCATGTATCAACTCTAAGTCGGTAACCGAGTGTTTGTTTAATACCTTCTCCTCGTTGGAAGATGTTGCGAAACTGGAGTTACCTGTGTAAACTATTGATGTAACGGTATCTGTGTGTTTCAACGATAAAGGAAAGGATGGAGGATTGGTATCAAATTTGGATTTACGACGAAACTTACGCAGATAGTAGTCCCTCGTAAAATCGTCCGTTTGTTGATCAGGAACAAACACAATAGTTTGGCCAAAAGCAAGAAGAATGGTTGGTCCAATATCCTCAAACTCACAAACTTTCTTACATATCACAATTGGAAAACTCGGTAAGGTACCTTTGACTTCGATTTCAAATGAACGGATTTTTGGGGGCTTCCCAAGCTGCTGTCGCTTATACTGAGTAAAACAAACAGTATTATTTGACAGGCGTTCATCAAATACTAAATAGAAATGCTTTTCCTGAATTTCTCCACACTCAATCATTCCCACACATTTACCTTTATATGATTTTATTTTACCTAAAGAAAACTGATCTTCAAGAAGTGCGTCATTTTCTTCAAATATCACCTTCAAGTCTACAGGGATTTCTTTTTCCTCCATTTTCTTGTACTCACTGTGCAAATGCTGGACTTTTTCTTTAAATTCGTTGAGACTATTTTTGGATAGCAATGTCCCAATAGAGAGCATTGATTTGAAACTTTCAGATTCTGCTTTTATTTCTTCAGCCTCTGAACTAAGTTTGTTAACGTCATCGAAAAAATCATCATCTGTGTTTTTCGTCTCTAATTCATTGAACAACCTGTCTCTGTTTTGCTTAAGCTTAGATATAACTTCTTCCAGATGTTTTTCCACAATTACCATAATCCGTTTCTTTTGTTCCTCCCGTGCATTCTTCTTACTTGCAACTTTAGCAACGATTTCCTTTGTTTCTTCAATCATTTTCACTGATTCGTCCAGCATTTCTTCATTTATAATATCTGCAAAAATGCCTGAGATTTAACAAAAACATAATACTGTCTTAATTATATTTGTACAATTTCGAATATTCATAATATATGACTTATCTTTCCGTGGATTGCAGACACACCGAAGCGTGAAGTGGTATGCTTCGTAGGGACTTGAAAGACCAAGGAAATTAAAACAGAAGGTGATAAACAAAAGTACTTACAACTGCACACGCCTCACTTTGGGTGGCTCCGATAGGAGGGGAGAGGGTATACGGAAAGAAAACAAAAGCAAATAAAAGCCATTTCAACTCCAAATATCAACCACTATATCATTTAGACCCAAACAAAAACATAAATACTTCAGACGTGAAAATTTTCATAAATGATAAAAAGAAAATTACTCGGGGGTACTTTCATAAAAACCTCTCGTGGAGATTTGTTTCACAATATCAATTTAAGCGGGTCCGAATTAATCATTTATATCTAAGACAGTTGATTGCCTATTCATGTTTCAGCAAGATTTCCATAGAAAGTAAGATATACAATGATGCATACATAATTCAATTTTGCTTTATATTTTTGTTATGATGAATGTATGGAAACCATGTCAGTCTTTAAATACATTTTCCTAATCTTTTCATGTATGACTGAAATACCATTATCATGTATAACATTCAGACTCTGTTTTTTCTGTACGCGTAGGATTAAGTTGAGTTTTGCATAACATCTCGGCTCTAAAATTACTCATTTGACCTAATGATGTAGCAATGATGACCTACGGACCTCTACTGACAATTCAAGGTCACCACGAACAAACCCATCGAAGGCCTTTGTTAGGTGAACTCACCATGTTAATTTCATAGATGTAGCATCAACGTTTTTCTTATTAAGCTAAAACTACAAAGCATCTTTCATGTGATCCATGACATTGTGAGCTTGATCAAAGTCATCCATTACAAATTCATCCAAGGTCTTTGTTAAGGGGTATCTATCAAGTATATGCCATGTATGTATCACTACAGTGTCATAAGCTTCTGTGCTAAGACTGTGTTGTAACAGAAGGACAGACACACCGGCGGACGCACAGGCAGATGGACTGATGGACAGAAAACGACATATACCATCAGCCTAATCGGTGGAGAGGTAAAAACAACATGGTTTCAGTTTATTGTTGAATTTAGGAGAAACATGATAAGTGTTTAAAATAGTAATACAATCTGGACAATGACGTGTTCGTCATTAGTAACATCGTTCTCAAATGGACAATAAAGATATTGCAGTCTACTCCTTTCAATGCGTACGGTGTTTATATTATTTTGCTCACCATTTTATTTCCATTTGGGTCATTTTGTTCCGATTCATGTACATGTACGTGTTAATTCTACCAAAATTGTGTGACAAATTTTAAAATTAATACTATACATTTAGAATTCCATCATCTATATCTATATTGAAAAGTAGTATAATAAATTTCATCTGGGATAACAAATTAAAACAAAGATTACAACCCAACTTGCAACAAGCTTGTAAACAAATATATACAAAGATTATAGTACCTTCTTCAAATGCATTCCTTACTGTTGGGCTGACATGACTGTCTTTCAAAAGAGTTATTAGCGTTTTATTTGTTGCAACTTCCTGCTTGTCTGTTCGCCATTCAATTAGAATGTTAAATATTCTATCAGTTTCCTTGCTTTCTTCTTTTTCAATGCGTTTCAGTTTTTCGTAAGTTATGTTTAGCTTTATGATTGCAAAATCTTTCCAGTCCCCGTCAAAGTAGCTTGCCAAATTTCGAAGGTCTTTATCCTTGACAATCGTATTGAGCAATGGTTTGTACTTCTGAAAAGAATACACTATTTCAGCATAATGTTCAATAGAAGTAGTCAAATTTGCTCTTATCTTTTCTTGAGTATGAAGAAACAATAAAAAGCGGAAGAACTTGGCATTTTATCTTCACGAATTTTTCTACAACCAAAGACTCGAAGTTAGCATAGGTGTGAATGGAAATTTTTCAAAAGCAACTAAACTTTTATACGATAAAATCCTCCTAATTCTTGTTAACAATTATGTCGTATATAGATGAAAACAAAGAACCAGAGAATTCAACAAACTACACAAGAGGAAAACAAAGAAAATATAAAGAAAAATAGATAAATGCAATTATAAAACAACAAAAACTTGAGAATAAAGCAGATTGATATGACCAAGTCAATTAATTTGAAGTGTAGCGTTGGAAAAATATTGTTCAAGATACGTTTGAACGTATCGAGGGAGGGCGGCCGCGCAATTTCCACAGGGAGGGAGTTCCATAAATTACAGCCAGTGAGTTTAAAGGCCAGTTATCGTTTTTATTACGCGGAGGTAAATATATTTCAACTCGTGTGTTTTGATTGGTCGAAACACAATTGTACACTTACATTGATAGGCCAATCAGTATCGCTTTGGAATAAAATGTACGCCGCCACATTTTAATCACGATAGATGGCCTTTAATTCTTGGGTGACAATTTTTTTAAAGTACCCAGCAGTTTCATACGGTTAAGGGGTTTGCGGGTGTTGTAATCATAAACTTTTTATTTCATCATTTGAAGAAAGCGCCCCTTGAAACACGGACGGGATGAAACTGCCAGTGTCATTTTCATCCCGTTCGCAGGACACTTTTAAGTCAGTTGAAAATGTATTAAGCAATCATTCGGCCACACAGGTTCTTGAGACAACTCGACAAAAAATGCTGTGATTTTATAAAAACTTAGTATTTGAACATCAAGGAGTTCTTACTTAGATCATTTATACCCTGAAAACTGGTTTATTTATTTCATTTGGTGCAGATATCGTAAAAATAGCACCATATTCAGCAGCGTAATTTGCACCACAACTGGTTATCGAAGGCCGTGGACATTGACATGGTTGTCGATGTTATGTCTGCCCGTACGTCGTACCCGTCTTCTTGTCCGGGTCGTATTAAGCGTTTCGTGATAACATTGCTACTATCATAACCGAATACGCAGGCGACGATCCCGTCATTGTAATTGTGTGTTCACTCGTCGTCGTCAGCAGCGTAATTCTGAGTAACTTTCAAAATCTTGCCCACCCATTAACGTAACCTTCTCCCCTTGACACTGTTTCGATAAACGATCCTGCGGTTTTTCCATTTCCGTTCATCAGTACAATATACGCGTAAGGACTCTTTGTGTGTAGAGGTCAGGAGTTATGCACCATCGAGCATACTTTCGTAAAGCAAACACGTGCAGTGCGAAAAGGATTTTCTAAAGATAATGGTAGGCAATAGCAATTACGAGATATTCATACACATAAACTCATGCTTCTTTGAATATGACACAATGAAATTATACATTGGTTACTTATGAAAATACAAGAAATACACTTTACAAGTCTCTTTATGCCCAAAACTCAAAAGATATAACACATATTGATGTTATTCAAATAAAATAAAAAAACCTCGTGTTGCCGTTATACGGGGAGGAAGTTTTATTGTTGAAATGCTGCGCTTGATATTTCTTAACTTCGAAATGAATTTACGTGGAAATACGAAATATAGCGTCAATTTCTATGTTCAAAGGTTGAATTTTCTAACAATTTGTTCAAATAAAACAAATGTCACGTATTTCACATCTTTCGAGGGCAAATTTTGTTAAAATGCGAAGTGGAATAATTTGGAAAAACTGAAAATTGCAAACCGACACATGCGGTTACTGAAATGCCACAGGCACAGAAAATTAGTATGGAGTTATGTTCAAGGGGCGAGTTCTGTAATGATACGGTTAAGGGGTTTGCGGGTGTTGTAGTCATGAGGGTTTTCATTTCATACGGATAAAGGGTTTGCGGGTGTTGTAGTCATGAGGGTTTTCATTTTATACGGATAAAGGGTTTGCGGGTGTTGTAGTCATAAGGGTTTTTATTTCATACGGATAAAGGGTTTGCGGGTGTTGTTATCATGAGAGTTTTCATTTCATACGGATAAAGGGTTTGCGGGTGTTGTAGTCATGAGGGTTTTCATTTCATACGGATAAAGGGTTTGCGGGTGTTGTAGTCATGAGGGTTTTCATTTCATACGGATACAGGGTTTGCGGGTGTTGTAGTCATGAGGGTTTTCATTTCATACGGATAAAGGGTGTGCGGGTGTTGTAGTCATGAGGGTTTTCATTTCATACGGATAAAGGGTTTGCGGGTGTTGTAGTCATGAGGGTTTTCATTTCATACGGATAAAGGGTTTGCGGGTGTTGTAGTCATGAGGGTTTTCATTTTATACGGATAAAGGGTTTGCGGGTGTTGTAGTCATGAGGGTTTTCATTTCATACAGATAAAGGGTTTGCGGGTGTTGTAGTCATGAGGGTTTTCATTTCATACGGATAAAGGGTTTGCGGGTGTTGTAGTCATGAGGGTTTTCCTTTCATACGGATAAAGGGTTTGCGGGTGTTGTAGTCATGAGGGTTTTCATTTCATACGGATAAAGGGTTTGCGAGTGTTGTAGTCATGAGGGTTTTCATTTCATACGGATAAAGGGTTTGCGGGTGTTGTAGTCATGAGGGTTTTCATTTCATACGGATAAAGGGTTTGCGGGTGTTGTAGTCATGAGGGTTTTCATTTCATACGGATAAAGGGTTTGCGGGTGTTGTAGTCATGAGGGTTTTTATTTCATACGGATAAAGGGTTTGCGGGTGTTGTAGTCATGAGGGTTTTCATTTCATACGGATAAAGGGTTTGCGGGTGTTGTAGTCATGAGGATTTCATTTCATACGGATAAAGGGTTTGCGGGTGTTGTAGTCATGAGGGTTTTCATTTCATACGAAAAAGGGGTTTGCGGGTGTTGTAGTCATGAGGGTTTTCATTTCATACGGATAAAGGGTTTGCGGGTGTTGTAATCACGAGGGTTTTCATTTCACACGGATAAAGGGTTTGCGGGTGTTGTAGGCATGAGGGTTTTCATTTCATACGGATAAAGGGTTTGCGGGTGTTGTAGTCATGAGGGTTTTCATTTCACACGGATAAAGGGTTTGCGGGTGTTGTAGTCATGAGGGTTTTCATTTCATACGGATAAAGGGTTTGCGGGTGTTGTAGTCATGAGGGTTTTCATTTCATACGGATAAAGGGTTTGCGGGTGTTGTAGTCATGTGGATTTTCATTTCATACGGATAAAGGGTTTGCGGGTGCTGTAGTCATGAGGGTTTGCATTTCATACGGATAAAGGGTTTGCGGGTATTGTAGTCATGAGGGTTTTCATTTCATACGGATTAAGGGTTTGCGGGTGTTGTAGTCATGAGGGTTTTTATTTGATCCGAAGAAACCATTAGAGGTATTGCACAGGTAGCAACAACATGGTTTGAGATACTAAACAGCAAAAAGTTTCATCAAGATTGGTTTCAAAGTGACCAATTCACATAATTTCAAAATTTGGATACCTAATTAGCATAAATAAGGCAATATTTTGTGACCTCAAAACGCGATAAACAGAAACATTTTAAATTGAATAATAGTTTTTTCGGTCCTTCCCCCAAATACTTTGAGTGGGAGAAATTGGCTACGGTGAACATGAGAAGTTCGCTACGGTAATCTTTAATAACATGACAATCTTCCCCCAAATTTAACAATAGAACGCTGTTTGAAAAATTTGATATTCGACAAAATATAAAGAACTATATTAAGTAATTTGAACTGTGCTCCTTTCCATACAGCGTCACGACTTTTGCATATACTGAAAAATTTAACAAACTTTGATTTGTCGTAACTTAAAAACGATAAGTTCTATTGTGACCGTTTAAAGACTGTTCTGCTCAGAATGTAATGTTGTGCTGCCTAAGTGAAAAGTCTTAACTGTCCATATACCTTAAAAGTAGTTTGGATGTAGCGGTAGACACAAATTGCTTTTTAATATGGAAATTAAATCAAATATGGTCAGAACGTTGTGTCTTTAATAAGGACGTTAACTCTGATAACAGAAAGGAACTAATTGAAAGAAAATAAATCCAATTGCTGGATGTTGGAGAAAATGTAATTCTTGTTTCCGAAAAGATGCAGCACAAAAAGGTACCGGAATTTAAAAGTGTAAATCAGTTTCAAGACTATAGGGAATAATTCTTATGAAATTTACCACAACTTCAATAATACAAAATTACAGCATATTACACCATAACCGTAAATGAAAAAATCACTCACAAAATATAATATTCTTCATTGAACTCTAGTAGAAAAAATACTTACTTTGTTATTTCTATATTTCTCCTTTTTCTCAGTGCTTTCTTCAAACGAAGATGGAATCGCTGTTGAAATATATCGAAATAGAATAAAATGTAATATAAGTTTACCCTGTGATGAAAGATACTTCTTTCAAAGAGTTTCTATAGTATTTAAATTCAGATAATATGACTCAAATGATTGCAAGATTTGAAAATGTGTAACTTTAGGTAAGTCAGTGTAAAACAATGTTACTTTCTTTCTTTGTGTAAGAAATTAAAAAGATCATGATTTATAATGCTTAAAAAACTAGTTCAAAGCAAAAATTATTTTTGTATAGATCTGACACAATAGAGAAACGTTACAACATACCGAATTAGCAGTTTCCTTATTCGAAGAAGAAGCACTTTAAAAGGCGCTACATAGATATTAGCTCTACACGACATATGCTATTGATACGTTAGCTATTTCCATCCGAACCATTATAGACTCATAGGGCCGGCGCTAATCCTGATTTCCATAGTGCAAGTGGATGAGAGTACATGACTCCCTCTGGACGGGACGCCAGTCTATTGCAGACTAACTCACCAGTAGTGCTGGAATTCATTTTACAGCTGAGTGGACTGAAAGCAAGTAGAGCAAAAGAACAAAGTGTCTTGCCAAAGGACACAATGCAGAGCTCACGAAGGGAATCTTACGTGCCCACACTGTAATTATCAAATACGAGCACGACTCCTCAACTACTGAGCCACTGTACCTCTAATTAATACATTATCGGCAGAGATAAACACGTACTACGTTGCTATAAATAGTATGTAACTACCACACAGAGTTTGATAGAGCGTCACGTCTCCTACGTTCTCCATTCTCTGGTTGCCCTTGGGCTTCGAAAAATGTATGTGGCACTGAAAATAAACCTCTACTCGCAAATAATACTTTCATCTTAACCATACCTTTTTTAATAGCCTCTAAGTACTCGTATGGAATAGGATTTTCTTCGCATGCAAGACACTGTAAGAGAAATTGATGAGTCGCTTTTTGGTGGTATTTCTTCCTCCATATCACCAGCATTTTGAATATGCTAACTTCTCTATTTTGCTCTGGAATATCCCATTCTCTCATTTCCACCGAATTCAAATTTAAGTTTACCATACCGAGTGTCCATGTGTCTCCTGGCAGTTGCGCTGCCACTGCTCTTAGAAAACGGTCATCAACAATTGCTTCACCCACATTTGCATTTTCAACCTGCTGGTAAAGAATACATTTGCAGTAAACCATCGACCAACCCAAAACTAAATATCTACCAGTTAAGTAACCAGTCTTTGAAGGTTTGGAAACATGAAAGTTTTAAATGTGAAATATTTCCCATCCACTAACAGCTTTACCAGTGTTGAACATATTAGAATCATCCCCTTAGACACAACTCCCCAACTACTTTGATATTTTCCTGATTTCTGCAACAATTAACAAAATTAAACTATGTAATAAGGTATAAATAATTAAAACAAGTACCCTATGGGATACAAATACTAAATCATGACAAAATTTCCTCCTTTTTCTCAACAACTGTACCAGTGAGGCCAGCTGATTACATAATGAATTATCAAGACAGTGATTGAAAGTCCTTCGATGAAGCACTGAGGTCTACGTGTCCTTTGATGGTGCTCTGAGGTCTACGTGTCCTTTGATGGTGCTCTGAGGTCTACGTGTCCTTTGATGGTGCTCTGAGGTCTACGTGTCCTTCGATGGTGATCTGAGGTCTACGTGTCCTTCGATGGTGCTCTGAGGTCTACGTGTCCTTTGATGGTGCTCTGAGGTCTACGTGTCCTTTGATGGTGCTCTGAGGTCTACGTGTCCTTCGATGGTGCTCTGAGGTCTACGTGTCCTTTGATGGTGCTCTGAGGTCTACGTGTCCTTTGATGGTGCTCTGAGGTCTACGTGTCCTTTGATGGTGCTCTGAGGTCTACGTGTCCTTCGATGGTGCTCTGAGGTCTCGATGGTGTGTCCTTTGATGGTGCTCTGAGGTCTACGTGTCCTTTGATGGTGCTTTGAGGTCTACGTGTCCTTCGATGGTGCTCTGAGGTCTACGTGTCCTTCGATGGTGCTCTGAGGTCAATGTGTCCTTCGATGGTGATGGTGCTCTGAGGTCTGTGTCCTTCGATGGTGCTCTGAGGTCTACGTGTCCTTCGATGGTGCTCTGAGGTCTACGATGGTGTGTCCTTCGATGGTGCTCTGAGGTCTACGTGTCCTTCGATGGTGCTCTGAGGTCTACGTGTCCTTCGATGGTGCTCTGAGGTCTACGTGTCCTTCGATGGTGCTCTGAGGTCTACATGTCCTTCGATGGTGCTCTGAGGTCTACCTGTCCTTCGATGGTGCTCTGAGGTCTACGTGTCCTTCGATGGTGCTCTGAGGTCTACGTGTCCTTTGATGGTGCTCTGATGGGTCTACGTGTCCTTTGATGGTGCTCTGTCCTTCGATGGTGCTCTGAGGTCTACGTGTCCTTCGATGGTGCTCTGAGGTCTACGTGTCCTTCGATGGTGTGTCCTTCGATGGTGCTCTGAGGTCTACATGTCCTTCGATGGTGCTCTGAGGTCTACGTGTCCTTCGATGGTGCTCTGACGTGTCCCGATGGTTCGGATGGGTCTACATGTCCTTCGATGGTGCTCTGAGGTCTACGTGTCCTTCGATGGTGCTCTGAGGTCTACGTGTCCTTCGATGGTGCTCTGAGGTCTACGTGTCCTTCGATGGTGCTCTGAGGTCTACGTGTCCTTCGATGGTGCTCTGAGGTCTACGTGTCCTTCGATGGTGCTCTGAGGTCTACGTGTCCTTTGATGGTGCTCTGAGGTCTAGGTGTCCTTCGATGGTGCTCTGAGGTCTACGTGTCCTTCGATGGTGCTCTGAGGTCTACGTGTCCTTCGATGGTGATCTGAGGTCTACGTGTCCTTCGATGGTGCTCTCTGGTCTACGTGTCCTTCGATGGTGATCTGAGGTCTACGTGTCCTTTGATGGTGCTCTGAGGTCTACGTGTCCTTTGATGGTGCTCTGAGGTCTACGTGTCCTTCGATGGTGCTCTGAGGTCTACGTGTCCTTCGATGGTGCTCTGAGGTCTACGTGTCCTTTGATGGTGCTCTGAGGTCTACGTGTCCTTTGATGGTGCTCTCTGGTCTACGTGTCCTTCGATGGTGCTCTGAGGTCTAGGTGTCCTTCGATGGTGCTCTGAGGTCTACGATGGTGCTCTGAGGTCTACGTGTCCTTCGATGGTGCTCTGAGGTCTACGTGTCCTGGTGTCCGTGTCCTTCGATGGTGCTCTGAGGTCTACGTGTCCTTTGATGGTGCTCTGAGGTCTACGTGTCCTTTGATGGTGCTCTGAGGTCTACGTGTCCTTCGATGGTGCTCTGATGTCTAGGTGAAATTGAGAACGTCCGTCTTTTAAGAAGCGGATTTTTTAAATGAGTTGTAAAAGTGTTTTTAATATTAATTTTAGATACTCACAGTTTCCAAGCGTTGCTTAGATTTTTCAAAATCTGGTTCTGGATCTGAATATTCATCTTCGTCTGTAGACATCGCTAAAATTGTAAATTTTAAATGATAAGTTTAACGACATGCCTATTTTGCTTATCTTGTTAAAATCCGAGATGGTAGCTTAAAACATTATTCTTGTAATCGACCATGTGCGTTCCATTGACTGTTTGAAAGGAAAAATGTAAGAGAAAGGATAAAAAACTACTTCAAAATCTTCTTACAAACCTATACGGCATTGAAAATTTCACGGAATGACATTTATTTCAAAAATTAAAATAAGGAGAAGGAAATCACTAATAAAGCACCACAATGGTAAATTACTATCTTTTTAAGTTATATTCTTAGTTCCTGTGATCTAATATTCTTAAGTTTAAGCTTAAAATTTGCAGTTGGCCCTAAAGTTGGACTAATTTGTTCGTCCAGCACAAAATGAAAGGAGAGTGAACCATTGTTTATTTTAAAGACCAAAATTGTTAAATAATGTGTTCATTAATGCTATTAGAAATGAAGACTTAACGCCAAGTAGCTTATTTCATTATATTGATCCCCAACATGTTTAACCCTTTGTCTATGATTTTCATTAATAACTTAAGCTTACTGTTCTATGTTACTAAGTTTTTATTTGTAAAATGTTCAGCCTCTTAAAATACAACGACGTGGTAAATGCATCCACCTACCTGCAATATTGGACTTCAAATCCTTGTTTTCATATCACCGACAAAAATGCCAGATTAATGCAGTAGGAGACTTGTTTGCAATTTTATCTCAATAACAGACTTAAACGTAAACCGTTGCTTGAAAAGAGAACACTGCACATAAAAGAAGAGAGACTTGCACAATATTTTGTTAATATTTTTAAACGTAAGTATGACTATTCCAATTCCCTCTTCAAGGAATACTTTAACATTCAAATTATTATTATAATACGTTTATTTCAAGGGAACATATCCCTTGTTTAAAAAAATGTGCATATCAGTTCAATATTTCGAGATGCAACACAATATATGTACATTTCTGTTTATGATCACATCTTGCGTACCCTGCAATCAACGTTACTCATCATAATGACTGCAACCTTGAGCCACTCACACAATCACAAGCTAAAAGTATGTTTGCAGAACAAATGCATTTTGTACAATTTACGTTGTCTCTTGAAGTTCTGAGCCTCATGCATACAATAGCCTACAAGAGTATTAGTCCAATACAGCAGTATTAGTCCAATGCAACAGTATTAGTCCAATACAACAGTATTAGTCCAATACAACAGTATTAGTCCAATACAGCAGTATTAGTCCAATACAACAGTATTAGTCCAATACAGCAGTATTAGTCCAAGGCAACAGTATTAGTCCAATGCAACAGTGTTAGTCCAATACAACAGTATTAGTCCAATACAACAGTATTAGTCCAATACAGCAGTATTAGTCCAATACAACAGTATTAGTCCAATATAGCAGTATTAGTCCAATGCAACAGTATTAGTCCAATGCAACAGTATTAGTCCAATACAGCAGTATTAGTCCAATACAGCAGTATCAGTCCAATACAGCAGTATTAGTCCAATACAGCAGTATTAGTCCAATACAACAGTATTAGTCCAATACAGCAGTATTAGTCCAATACAGCAGTATTAGTCCAATACAGTATAAGTCCAATACAGCAGTATTAGTCCAATACAGCAGTATTAGTCTAATACAGCAGTATTAGTCCAATACAACAGTATTAGTCCAATACAACAGTATTAGTCCAATACAGCAGTATTAGTCCAATATAGCAGTATTAGTACAGGCAAAATATGGATTATCACTAAAAATTGTAATAGTTTTCATTTTAATACAATTTAGAAAGGTCCATATAATGACATAAAAAAGTGTAACAAAATTAATGGAGTGAAACATACCTAATTTGCATAAATTCAAAATGGCCGCCTTTATATAAGAAATTTTAGTTTTCCCGAAATAACCCTTTCCAGCCTCGAAAGTATCCATTTATTTTAACTCAGCTAAGAAAGACCACAAAATGACAGAAAAGATTTTCCAAAGATAAAAGACCCATGGAACACCGCCTATTATGCATAAATTCAAAAAGGCTGCCACTCTATGATAGTACAGTTTTGCTATATAATCAAGTTTGATGTAAAAAAAATAACACAATATCATTTTGTTTTATAGTAAAATCTATACAAATAATTCGTCTGTAAGGAGGTTCTCATGGTTAGGAGAACAGTCATTCAGATAACCCAAATAAAGGTGTTCTACTTGCTATTAGATAAATAATTAAGTGAACTGATATCTGAAACAGAAATAGGCAATAACAGGTAGTTAGACACAGGTGGTTAGAGATTTTTGTTCATATCATATCATAAAAAATATCATATAATCAGGAAAACAAATTAATGGTATATACCTGTACACTTGCAACTGAAATTTATGAAAGGGGCTGATTAATTGTTTGAGTCTTCATATCATCGGCATTAAGTTTTGCCACATTTTTTGCTGAAATCTACTGCTATTTCAAGGCATTAAACAGGATCTAAAATATTGGATATTTTATATTGCCCCTTCAGATTTTAACTGCCAGAAAGAAACGTATTGTCATCTGTAGTTTCATCATTCTCGAAACATGAACAATTGTTGCATATTTCCCTGCAGTATCCACATCCGGTGGAATATTCAAGTCCATACTTCCTGCATGGACATTGTCTTCTTCCACATTCCATCTTACAGTTGCACCTCACCACCTTCAACAGCTCAGCTGGGGCTGGCTCTTTGTCTGTGAGCGATGGGAACAGCAGGCTATCATGTCGATACCATCTTGGGCTTCCGATGGTGGTTTGCAAGCTATTGTTGAAGTTGCAAGTAGACACGCAAGCTGTGGTAATTTGCGGCTGCTGAGGTAGGGAGAGAACTTTGTGCTCTACAAACTTTGTGCTTTTGTCTACTTCGTGGCAGTAGCGTTGAAATCAAAGACTATCCAAATCATTTCCCTTTAAACCGTTATATAATGCCACTAATACATGTCTTCTTGGAGTTATGACAGCTGTCTTGGTACTGTTTGGGTTCCTGAAACTTAGCCTAAAACTAGGAACTATTTGCTGGTACTCGTTAATTTCAATGCTGCTGGTTTGCCTAGTCCATGTTTGGCTGAAGTAGTGTCACAACCTAGAATTGCATGAACAAACAAACACTCTTCTACTAGAGTAGTTCTCATAGTAGCAATATTCCAGCACCGAGCTTATTTTTTCTGTCTCTGTTATGGCTCTGGATAAAGGTACACATTGTTAGTATGTGCATAGTAGCAGAGCAGAATCAGAAGGTCAGTCTCATCTCCCACCAGGAATACCGGATTTTTGTTCTCTCTGCAACTACAACAACAGTTTTTACAATAAGAAGATCTGCATTTGCAATTGCGTGTTTTGTTTGACATCCTTGACGATGGAGATGAGCACTCAGGCTTGCTTATTCTCCTTGTTGCAGAGGAAGTGATTCTTTTTGCCCGTAAACACCATTGATTCCGAAAACTACACAATAAGTGTCCGATAATGTTCCCTTTCTTCGTAACTAAGTCATATCTTTATTCCTCTGGCCACTAATGTAGCCATCAAACACCACATCTGGCTGACTATAGTGACGTTCTACACAATGAGAACATCGACGTTATTTCATTATATGTGAGCCCATTTTGCCATGGGATTCGGTACAGAAGTGCGCTCCCATCCAAGATATAATGAACATCACTTGTAGAAACAGGCGTGTCAAGACAACACTTTCCAAAAAAGCATATGCCAGAGAGGCTTTGTCTGCTTTTCTGAGTGTATATCTATCATCAAACAAAGATGAGGGGTAGCTACAGAGGTCATATTCGAATAACTTATGTCTTTAGTATGACCTCCAGTTGTTACAGGTCCCGGAAGAGAAGCTTTGGTCAATATTGACCAAATCTCCTTTAATTTTCACAGCGCTACTGGTACACAGCGCTACAAGGTGACTATTTGTTCTTTTTGCACGAATGAATAATCTGCAACAGATTTTCCCATTATTTGTTTCAAGATATAATTGCCCAGACTCTCTAAGCTTGGTCTGCATTTACAGAGGGTCCCGTTGCAACTCCTGTCACAATGCTACGCAGAGTTGGGTTGTCATGAAATGGTGTTCTGGGTTGCAGGAATGCAATGGTTTTTTTGTGTATCGGTCTCATCTTTGTATAGCCTTGCATCTGAGGTGTTCTTATGCTGCTCACTCATCACATAAGATAACGAGCTGAGATCCTGCATGGTGAGGTTGGTCTGTGAGCACGCGGGAGTTTTAAGCAACTTTACCAGTGTTCTGTCATCACTCGTCCTCTGGCGAGTCCTCATGTAGATTTGAGGCTCCTCATCAGTACCTGTTCAATGATCAGATCGGAGGAGAGACCTCCCCAGTATCTATTACTTCGTCTGATCACATACATACTAGCCTGAATTACATCGGGGTAAGTCTGCTGTACTTTGACATTTTCTGAAAATGCAGATACACAGACTTTGTATAGTTGTTGTGACTAGTATCCGCTAAATATGGAAGCATCCTACGCATCATGCTAAGATGTAAGCCCCAGTGTTTAGTTCGCTCTACCTTTATGAATTTCAAGAGTGTTTCAACCACGTCTACATAATGCCTTTTAGTTATCGCTTTTAGTACAGTTGACTTATATAGCTCCTCTACAGTGATCGATCATTGTATCAGGTTATCGTACACTTTCACCTGCTTCTTGAAAGACTTTTAGCAATGGTTGTGCCGCTTCAGGTCTTTCATATGTCTTGTGGCAATGTCAGCATCTTCAGCTAATACAGAATGGATAAAGTGGAAGGATCTAAACAGGCTTCATCTTCTACTACTGTCTTTTGACTTTGTGATGTTGGTGTATCAGAGATCTTTGATACCAGCATTGAGTACAACACTCTGCTAACAAGACTGTATCCGCATATGGCCATGGAATAGGCATTTCCACTAAGCCTATGACTTACTACATTGCTTGCATAAAACTATTCTAAGACATCTTTCAATCCTCTGCCATCCATGGCATGCCGTATGGCTCCTAAGAAATTCATCCGAGTGTAGAAGCCACCCAGCTGCAATACAATTGAGTTGATTTGGGTGTGACTGCATGGCGGCATAAGAACTAGTGTACAATAGTGTCGAGTAACACAGAAATTGCAAGGAAGAGAGTATTTTTTCTTCTTTCCTGGGGATCCAGTATTTTAGTAGTAAAGAACTGCCTACCTAGCCCTGTCTGCCGAGTAAATACAATAATGTTTTTAAAACATCATGAAAACAATTTTTTTCAAAATTGTGAAAATGTTTTTGTATTATCATTTTGTGGTGTTTAAAAATGTTTTTATAACATTTTATTTAAAAAACGTTTTATTAAAACAAAAATGATATAGTAAAAACATTTTTTTGTAAAATCTTATATGAAAAATGTTATAATAATGTTATTAGGACACGGCATTTTGATATTATTAAAACATCATAACACAAAATGTTATACAAACGTTTTGTGTTTTCTGGGTGAATGTATCTACCACGTGTGTAGCATGGCAAACACAGTAATTTTCAACGTACGATCAAAGTGTACACAGTGAGTGACTATGTTATTACATCATATCATTGCTCCCCTTCGGGGGCTAAACATGGTAGAAAAAGAAAGACAATTAATTTAACATTAAATGTAGTCATTGTATCTTACCGTGATTGCCAATAGCAAGCTTGGCAACTAGCAAGTAATACATTATGGTTAAAGTGTACACACTGAGTTACTGTGTCATTTTAAGTTCAGCATTGACTATTCATGATGTCCTAAATCCCAGTTAAATGAAATATATGTATATAGTGGTGAAATAAAAGCCATTACACTCTGTTGTAGATTACAAGAACTGTTAGTAGGAGAAAAAAAACCTCAGCAAGTTGGCTTATAAAATGGAGCCATTTTGTATTTATGCCAATTAGGCAATGTTCCACTCCTTAATTTTAGTAGATTTTTCTGTCATTCTGTGGACCTTTCGAGCAGTTTGATGGTAAAATAAAAGCAATTGGAATCTGTTGTAGATTACAAGAACTGAAAGCAGGAGAAAAACGGAAAGTTGGCTAATAAAATGGTGGCCATTTTGGATTAATGCTAAATTAGGCATGTTCCACACGTAGGATTTTGTTAGACTTTTTTTTCTGTCAAGCTGTGGACCTTTCTGAGTAGTTTTGTGGTAAAATCAAAACTATTGCAAATTGGTTTTGATTAGGCCCTGTTTTGGCTTATAATATCTGGACTAAATCTAAATCAAGTATGTTGGTCGATTATTAGAGTAATACATTTGATATGAATAATTCACTTATAAAGCTCTGGCCTGTCTGCAGGGGATCCCGGGCTGGCAGGTGGAACTTTAAGGCTTTGCTTAGCCTAACATAGTTTGGCACTGTCTTAAAGGAGCACTAAACCGAAATGTGAGGGTGGTCGTTTTTGCGAAATTCACAGATACCGTATCCACAACAGAGCGATAAACTTGATGCCACCATAGCTCACAGACGACGTGAGCGCAAAGGTCACTTGAATATTCATATTAACCAGGGAATTGCTATACCGTTGCGTGCTAGATAAGCATTCGATTTTCAGAGGGATCTCATAAGATGGCTTTAAGTAAATGTGTATCTAGGTCCGAAAACCCTCGTAGCACACTCAGAGGGGAAAAGGGACGATAGCCGGTTCCGTATGGAACACACGATGACAATTCTGATCAGTATCTGAACAGAGGACTGGAGGATCCCTCCATGAGTTCTGGAATAATACAATTGCTTTGGATTTGTAAATTAAGTAGTGGCTACTTAACGGCTAGCGTCAATCTGTAACATTTAATTTATAACAATGATAAACAGCAATTAACATCATGTTTACACGAACTATAGGCCACATTCCAAAAGTGGCAACTATAACAGTATAAGGGTACTTCGTCCAACCAACCAACCCACCAACACACCAACCAACCCACCAATCAACCAACCAACCAACACACCAACCAACCAATCAATCAACCCACCAACACACCAACCAACCAACCCACCAACCAACCAACCCACCAACACACCAACCAACCAACCAACCAACCAACCTACCAACACACCAACCAACCAACCCACCAACCCACCAACCAACCCACAACCAACCAACCAACAACAACCAACCAACCAACAATCAACCAACCAATCAATCAACCCACCAACACACCGACCCACCAACACACCAACCAACCAACCCACCAACACACCAACCAACCAATCAATCAACCCACCAACACACCGACCCACCAACACACCAACCAACCAACCCACCAACACACCAACTAACCAACCAACCAACCCACCAGCAACCAACCAACCAACCAACCAACCAACCAACCAACCAGCCAACCAACACACCAACCAACCAATCAATCAACCCACCAACACACCAACCAACCAACCCACCAACCAACCAACCCACCAACACACCAACCAACCAAACACCAACCAACCCACCAACACACCAACCAACCAACCCACCAACCAACACACCAACCCACCAACCAACCAACCAACCAACACACCAACCAACCAATCAATCAACCCACCAACACACCGACCCACCAACCAACCAACCCACCAACACACCAACTAACCAACCAACCAACCCACCAGCACACCAACCAACCCACCAACCAACATACCAACCAACCAACCAACCAACACACCCACCAACACACCAAACACACCAAACAACCCACCAACCCACCAACCAACCAACCAACCAACCAACCAACCAACCCACCAACCAACCAACCCACCAACCAACCAACCAACACACCAACCAACACACCAACCAACCCACCAACCCACCAACCAACCAACCCACCAACACACCAACCAACCAATCAACCAACCCACCAACACACCAACCAACCAACCCACCAACACACCAACCAACCAACCAACCAACACACCAACCAACCCACCAACACACCAACCAACCAACCAACCAATCAGTCAATCAATAAATAAAACTCTCCCAACCCTTAATAACAAGATACATCGATTTCACATCTATTCATCTATTACTATGGACTTTCGTTCTTAAGTTGTTTTGTGCATATGTGTTTGCTTTGTAAATAGTATGTAAAATGTTTTGTAGAAATAACAATAATGAATAAACGAATTCAAAAGCATGTATAAACAGGACTCCTATATGAACAAGAAAAGAGATTCGAAGCTATTCTGCAAGACATATTGACCAATCAACAGCCGTTTGCATCATGCAGTGGCATATTTTTTGCATTATGCAGTGGCATATTTTTTTTAGTAGACTGTTAAGTTTTGAAAACCCTGTGAATATAAGGCCGCCCATAAGAATATGTTTAACATAAGAAACTGTGAAATTTTATAAGGAAAGGTGTTATACAAATAACACCCCGCGTGTCGCCCCAAAAACCTCCAATATATGAGGCCTGGCGAAAAATATGAAGATCAGAGATTACCATCAATTTTATACAGAAGAAATCACCGGCGATACTACAAATATAAACTAAATCATCCTTAAATTATACATTAGTGATATTTTACTGTTGAAATGTTATACCTACTTTGGTTACGGTATGTATTAGCTACGAATAAGAATGCAGCTGGTCTTAAACGATCAATTACCCACACAACTATCAACAGTTTACGAGGTCAAAACAATGTTTTAATAACAGTAAAGATTAAGTGAATTACTGTCTATTTACAATGAAGCATATAGCTTAAGCCGACTCACGAACCTGTCCTCGGGATACGATGCTGATTCAGCACGTAAAAAGCGTTAACGAGATACGATAAAGAGAATGAAACACGATATGTGGAAGCTCTTTGGTGATAGTGTTTCAGACCCGCAACAATGACGTGGCACTGTGAGGTCGATGGAAACGCGCAGCTAAACTAGATGTCTTTTGCGGCATTCTTATGAAAAAACTGCTCACGCGGACGTACGTTACACAATACACCTACTCTGATATAGATACAGCGGCAAAACGTAGGATATTTTTCGCAATATTTGCATTACATGTCTAATGCTATTACACATAATGACAAGAATGATTCCGGAAAAGGTGAGAAGAATAAGTGGTACGGATATTGGTTGGGTTACTGGGGTCAAGTGCAATTGGAACCGCAACAGGGAGTTTGTAAGCATCCCGACGGCATTGGATTGTTTTATACACATATGAAAATCGTCCTGGACAAAGGATTATCACTCACCTGTTAAAAGATTAGTTCAGGCATTAAGAAAATTTCACCAAAACCGGAGGATATTACACAAAATTGTCCCTTAAATTTGACCAACAATTCACCAAAGTTTTAAAGAAAGTACCCCAAAATGAAGACAATTTTCTAAAAAAGAAGGAAATTTCCCAAAAATTGAAGGAGATTTTTCCGATTAGCAGCAACGTCGATCAGTGCATGATTGTTTCATTTGTGACCGGGAAATTGTTTGTGAATCGGTTGTGAAATTCATTTAATCTTTTTCTTCTCACAATTTGGGGCATATATTTTGTTTGGCGCCAGACTTCTATTTGGGAGGGGGAAGGGGTGGGGGAGAGAATTTCATTTGGATGGCGCTTCTTCCCCCCCCCCTCCCCCACCTTATCCCACCGCAGCCCCCGTGTCTACGCCACTTATTTCCAGTCACTGAGATTTACGAAACAAAATAATTAAATTACATACAGATTTGGGATATTCCGCCCTCATCACCTCCAATGATATGTTGAAAGTTATGCATATGCAAGCCTTCTACCATACCTTATTGCCACCTCCCCGCCCCTTCCTCCCCGACCCTTCCTTCCCGTCCCCCTTTGGTTATATATGTTGTTGCATAGTTAGACTATATTTTCCTATTTACTCCCCAAAGGGTCGAAAAATATAACTGCATGGGAAGGGGTATTAGAGGTCCCCGTTCGGGATGTAACCATATACCTATATCACTTGTACCACTGGGTATCAATTTCTTAGACAATTAGAGGATTTAATTAACACAAGTAGTAATCGTGATAGCATTATTCTTCAAAAATCATTTATTGTTTCGGTAGTGAGGTGTTCCACAGTGGGGAGTGGTCTTACTGGCGCCCGTGTTGTTAGAAAGTAAAGTTTTAGACTCGGTGAGAATTTGGCATCGGGCCCAATCAGAATGCATTGTTTTTACTCGGGACCCCATACAAATGTATGTTGCTCCAGGCCCATACATTTACATACCCATGACAACTCCTGTTACTCCTCAAGTCGCGCCGCAGGAAGGTTTCAGTTGCCAACTTACCGTCAAACTTTGCAGTGTATACCATCCGAGTGATTAGGCCCAGAGGATGGTGCTCCTCTCCGGTTTTCTTGGTGTCAGTAGAGTAGATGAGGTCACATGACCCGCCCCTCCGGTGCTCCTCTCCGGTTTTCTTGGTGTCAGTTAGTGAGGTCACATGACCCGTCCCTCCGCCCCCTCCCCTCCCCCCACCTAACATCTGAACGGGACGCAGTCCATCGCAGGCTAACTTCATCCCGACCTCTGAGTCCCCCCAGCAATACTAGTACTTATTTTAGAAACGAGTGGACCGTGTGGTGGGTTATGTTTCACGGTTGGGAAGAGAGGAGGGGGAGCAAGGAAATTTTTGGTTCCCCCTCCCCCCCCCCCCCCCCCCACACCCCCTCCCCAAAAAAGTTCATATAGAGTAAAACATTGAGCACATATATCAAAATTGGCATGTTTAGTTGCTTAAAATCAGTGTTTCAAATATAGGGCAGTGTTGTATTCAGTGGTTGGTCGAAATAACGGGACTTACCAGTATACAATATGCTATACATATTAAGGAAATAAACTGTACATAATATTTATAAAAACAGATAATAAGATTAACTATCAGTCCCCAAATTTGGTTATGACTTTGTTATCTCGCGAAATAAAATCTTTTCGGGAAGTTTCTTTAAATTTTGGGAACTGTTCTTTCATTTTCGTTCATCGTCCTTCATCGTCATTCATCGTCCTTCATCGTCCCTCATCCAGTCATCTTCAAGCAATTTTCTTCGATGTTCGGACAGTTGTCTTTGATTTTGGGCAATTTTCTTCAATTTTCCAGAACTTTTCTTTAATTTTCTGGAAATTGTCTTCAATTTCCTTTATTTTGGGGGTTATTTTCTTCGATTTTAAGATTCTTGTCTTACCTGTTTTGGTACTTTTCTTTAATTTTTAGGAAATGATGCCAAAATTTCAAATAATTTTACCAAATTTTTAAATAATTTCACCACAGGTTTCTTTTTTTATTCTTCAAAATTATGTTAATAATTTTAAGTTTCCAATTTTACCTCCCAACCAGGATGGAGACATCAAAGTTCTACCCCCGCATCCACCCGCCCCCACTCCCGCCCCCACCCCCAACCCTGCTTCGCATGCGCCTTTGGGTTCAACTTTTCCTCAATAATTACCGTTCCCGCCCCTCCCCTGGCACCGAAAGCTGAATACACTACTGATCTAGGGGTGAAACATTAGTAGGTCCAGCCCTAGTATGGGCCCAGGGGGTGAAGCCCCAGAAGCTCTGCGTTTTACGTGATTTTGATTGATTAATATTGTGTCAAATCCAAAGTAAGAAAAATGTGTTTCTCGTAATTTTGGTAGCAGAAAATTGCTCAAAATTGTGTCAAATCTAGGAACGAAGCCCATAAAATGCTGGAAACCCTGCATTTCTCGCTATTTTGAGAGCAGAAAACTGCTTAATATTGTGTCAACTCCAAGGTTGAAGTCCTTTTAATTGGTTGAAGTAATTTTAAATGGATTAGAAACTTTTGTAAAATCTAGGGGCAAAGCCTTGGAAGCCCTGCACTTTTCTTGATTTTGGTAGCATAATATTTGCTTTAAATTGTGTCAAATCTAGGCATGCTATATAGGCTGATAAGGGCGAAGGCCGCGAAGCCCTGGTAGGGACGCAGGGAAGCTCTACATTTCTTGTGATTTTAATAGCAGAAAATTGTTTTAAAATGTGTATAATCGATGGAGCGAAGTCCTGGTAGGCGAAGCTCCGGAAGCCCTGCTCATTTCTCGTAATTTTGATAGCAGAAAAAAATATTTTAATTAAATTGTGTCAAATCTAGGGGTGAAGTCCCCGGAAGCCTTGCATTTCTTGCAATTTTGTTAACAGAGAATTGCTGAATATTTGTCAAATCCAGGGTCGACGTCATGGTAGGCGCCCAGGGGTCGTAGCTTTCGGTAGCATAAAATTGTTTACACCCGTGTCAATTCCACACTAAAGTAGGTTCAAAGGTAAATTCAGTATGAAACGAATGTTCATGTAGGATCCCATGCTTGACAGCTTTTTTTGTTGTAAATGATTAAATTGCAGAAGTTGAAAATAAAAAGTATATATAATAATATATTCTCAGAAAGATTTCTGCGCGCATTTGAACATTCTCAGAAAGCTTCATGGGTACAATTTCCTGTCCCAATGCCGTCACCACGGGGTGGACTGGGGATTGAGTTTCTCCCTGCCCAGTCACTTGCATTTAAAAATGTATATATATAATTGAGCGGAATTTTCAATTGTGCAGCTTTCACCCTTAGTTATTCTGTGTTGTCTCTTGTGTGTCCTCCAGGCAGTGGAAGCTGGCGACGGCCCTGCCCTGATCCACTGCCACCATGACACTGGAGTGGACTGCAGCAAGTAAAGTGTCTGCTCGCTGGGGGAACAGAACCTGGTACCTTTCGCATACGAACAAGACATCTTAACCACTGACTTACTGAGCAGTGTCGTGTCTAGGCGGGGGAGAGGGGAGGGGGGGGGGGGGGGTGGAGGGAGGGGGCTATTGGGGTCAAAGCCATAAATACATTTCACAGAAATATCAAATAAACCATATAGAAAACAGATGTTGCCATGATATTTTAATCGTATCGAGTGAATTATCGTTAATTTTGGACCATAACTAAGTTCCGCGAAATGTTAATAGATTATGAAGAAAATCTTCGGGAAATAGCTGTCAGTTTGAGAAATTTTTAGGAAATGTTGCCAAAATCAAACAAAGTTCCCAACAATTTTACACATTCTCCTTCAATAATTTCACTTTTTCTCCCCATAACCGGGAAGAAAGCATGCCAGCGGGAAATGATCAATCCCATCCGAGTGTGTGTGTGGGGAGGGGAAGGGGGAGTGGGGGAGTGGAGAGGGGAGGGTCCCAACTTTCTACGCCTATTCGTCCTCCCAAATATTCTCAAACCAACTACTTGGTCGAGGGCCCTGAATATGTATTTTTAGGGAGCTTAAGCCCCCTCCAAAACGAAATGCTAGATGCGCCCTGCCACTGAGCTACTGCACCTCTACTGAAATAAGAAAGTATTATCCGCAGGCCAGGGTCAACATGGAAACCTCACGGGTAAATAGGATGAAGAAACATTTTGGAGGGGCTGCCATTCTAGGAAAGAACAATCTCGACACTTGAAAGTTTAGGTACATTAAAGGAAAATGTTGCAATAGTAGAGGCGGAAATTGGCAAAAATTATCTGGTCATAAAATCTTATTGGGGGACTATTTTATCATGCAACAATAATGAAAACTTAATGTTTTCGGATTATAGCTTTTGCTTCCTCCTGAATGCACCCCCTCTCCCATAAAATGCATGGTTCTAAAATAGAGCAACATCTAATGAATTTCTCCTTATTAGAAGGCTTGACTTACCTTGTAGAAAATCGTGGAATCTCTCAAACTAACACCTAGTCTAGTACCCTTACCCCCACCCAGAACTATATATTCGTTATATATCCCTGTCGTTTTTGATTTACGGCCTGACAACAAAAATGTCCCAGTGATAACATAATAATATGTGACATTACCTAACCCAGAACCCCGAAGAGAAAAAAGAGAAAAATAAAACAAAAAAACAAATACATACAAAAACATAAAATAAAATAAATAAATAAATAAAAATAAAAAGAGAAAAAAAAAAGCAGATTTTATCAAAGGTATCAATGAGACTAATAATTTCCGTGCTACATCTGAATATTTGTATATGTAGGTTACGAAACATGCGTAAAATAAAACACATTTCCCCAACCTTTTTTGGTCTCGAATTTGGTACCTTTATTGTTAGGTTTCAATCGGGACAAATAATTAGTTCAGTACTACTACCAGGCCTACCCTTGCTGTGTCATTTTACCAAATACATTACCAGTCGCTACACAATCGACCATTTTTGACTTAACTTGAACGTTGAGATACGTGGACCAAAAATCAGGTGTTGTTTATATTCGTATTTTTTTCCCCTTTGATCTAGGCCTAGGCCTAACTTACCAATGTAAGTTTTTGGTTTGGAATTAATACTAAAACCAATTGGTATAGCATTAAGAATGTAACGTATGGGTTACGCGAATAAAACAAAATGGTTTTCCTTGTATTGCTTGTTTTCAATCTCAGTCAGTTCCCGGACTATGTTCTTATTCAATGCTTTTACTGTAGGTTGTTGCACTGTCTGCAAGGTTAACCAAGGGTAAGCGGATTGGAGGTGCATGAGCCAAAATATAGGACTGAATTTGCATATCTTTCCAAGAATAGGTGCACAACTGCCAGAGTGCATTCCATGTACATATAAAACCTACGCCGAAGGTACAGCAAGGCCTTTGCTTCCATACCCCAAGACAGTCAAGTGACCAAGCAGCGAGTTACTACTATGAGAAGGCCCACTAAAAGTCTTGTGTAGTATTTTGATTCTACAATACTTTCGACAGTGACAAAACTTATTAATTTTAAAAGAATATGATTGGATAACAGTACAACTAATAAATATGCATAATAGTTCTTGACAGTACTCTATTGATAAGTTATTTAAATTCACTGCTACAGGAATACACTAAACTATATATAGCAAAGAAGAACCAAACAAAAATTATTTCAGCATTGCGCCCTCCCTACATGCATTCATCCCATTCTACCTCTTTCATAATGGCTGCCATTGCATTGTTAGTCCAATGTAATCTAGCAGGAGTATTTTAGGTAGATAACTCAAGATTGTTTGTAGTGTTTTGAAAATCAATTCGGACAACTGTTCTACAAGTTTATACTTTTTTTCAGTACGCCAAGAAAAGCATGTACTATGCTACTACGCCGATAAGAAGTCAACTCCACACTGAAGATCTTTGGAACTTACAGTAGTGCATGAAATGCACCCTGGCAGAACTGCCAATTTACTGCTCATCCAGCTTCAATCATAAAAATGCTTCAATCATGAAAATAGATCAATCAAGGAAATGAACGGGTCAGAAGCAATAATATTATAAATATCGATAACAAGTATGAAACTCCTCTCCAGTCCACTTGTATAGATGACAATACTGTAGCGTCCGTGGAGGGAAACGTAACGCTAGGCTCAATGGAAAATCCCATAGCACCCGTTGATTCTTAACATATCACAAAAACTACGAAAGCGCATCCTTTTAGAGTTGATAATTAATTTCTGTATTATTCATGGAATCATTTATTACTTTCCTTCCAAAAATAATATATCGTTCAGATAGAGAGAAGTCGAGCGGAAAACATGCGGGTGAATGCAGAAGTTGTCGTCCATCTTTTCCCAAAAATATATGAATATTCATGACATTACACAAAGATTGACCAGTTGTTTTGTTTATTTGTGTAACGTAAAAAAATGGGTCATTCCATGTCAATTCAACAGGAAAAAAGTGAAAATGACACGCACCCCACCAGTTATGACACCCACCCCACCAGGTCAGATTTGCTTGAGAATCGGCACATTTGTTGCAAACCATGTAGCTAGAACACCTCCAAATTTGTAGCATCATATCTTTTATGGTTTGTGAGATATGGTCACTCAATGTCAGTTTATTTTTGGCCTATTTTCATGAAAATGGCAGCCATTTTGAATTTGTATCAGTTACAAAATTACATATAACTTTTTGTCTGTACATACTAAATATAATCATGCAATCTGAACTGCAGATAAAACATCCACATTTATTCCATGAACCCGGAAGTTCTTATGAATATTCATTGCCAACTTGGATTTGTTATCAACGCATCAGAACGTGAACTGCTTTTTTTAAGGACCTCTGGAAGGCTAAATGGCTTTTTACTATCGGTATTCATGGTAAATTTTGATAATAAGTATATTTTCAATAACACACTCGGGATTTTCAGTAGGGGGAGCTTTAAAAGTGGATTTTGCAGAACATTTGCAAACAATGTGGTTTCCGATGTGTGGGTCTCCATTGACCTTACACGCAAAGTTACGCCATAACTTCATGAGTACCCCTCACGGAGGCTACCGTATTGTCCCCTGTAGACATATGCTGACCTTAGAGCATGAATCACTATATGCTGCTACATGTAAGTATGGCCCTACACTCTATAGTTGTACCAATCTTGGTATGGACCGTTTCAAATCTGAACCACAATTTACCGCAAAACTATTTAAGATAATGCAGCATGACTGAAATTTATGTGTCCATAATGGACCAATCGTACACTGGACAAGTTGAATTGACCAAACAAATAATGAGGGATATATTCTTGGCTGTCTGCATAATTTATGTGTCCATAATGGACCAATCGTACACTGGACTAGTTGAATTGACCAAACAAATAATGAGGGATATATTCTTGGCTGTCTGCATAATTTATGTGTCCATAATGGACCAATCGTACACTGGACTAGTTGAATTGACCAAACAAATAATGAGGGATATATTCTTGGCTGTCTGCATAATTTAGGCAGGGTATGGGGTCAAGCTTTTGAAGAAAAAAATGCTTTCATTCACTTATCATACATACATTGTACTGTACATGAAGGTAATACATGTGTGTATTCTTGTTTACAACTTTTCTTTCAGCAACTGCAGTTGATTGGTTTGATAGCAACTTACTGAAATTCCCCAGTACTTGATTGGTCGACGTACACTGAAAATTTGTTTGAAATGGTCTTTGTAGTACTTGGTCAAAAACTAGGATTTTGATTTTCTATATAATGTTATGCATTTTATATTTCATCTCTCTTTTTCAGTTATTGAGACCAAAGAAAACTGAATTTCAAGATGACATCTTCATCTAATGGATTAGATCTCAAGTTATTGACAGATGTCTTTCAAGAGTCTCAAACAGGAGATGATGGGGCCCAGATCTTGCTGGACAAATACATTCTTGGTTTTCAAGAAATAGCCAGGTAACTTTTTGTTAATGTGCATCATGTATATTGTAACGGACAGACTTCAAATAAAGATGCAACAAGATTGAGTATGAGCTTAGGTTTGTTTATGAAATACAGCCTTGGGCCTCCAGCAGTGACACAAAATCTCCCAGAAATTTCTTTAACAAATATGATGAAGTTTTACCCTGTGTTCTTTCCACCATTAGAAGACGCGAGCTCTACCAGAGTTTGACGATCTGTGAGCAGGAATGCCTAAACTGAGTCTGACTGATTACTAACAACTGATCCTGTATATTGTAATTAGTCACAAGATTTGGGTGGGTTACTAAATCATCTGACTGCAACTACCCATTGAAATGCCAAGACCTACAGTACAGGTTACATAGGTCACAATATCACATGTCCAAAATAAAGCAATGAGAACATTACAAGTAACAGCTAATTTGCATAAGTACTCAACTGAGTCTGACTGATTACTAACAACTGATACTATATACTGCAATCAGTCACAAGATTTGGGTGGGTGCAACTACCTGACTGCAACTACCCATTGAAATGCCAAGACCTACAGTACAGGTTACATAGGTCACAGTATCACATGTCCAAAATAAACCAATGAGAACATTACAAGTAACAGCTAATTTGCATAAGTAATAGCTAATTTGCATGAGGTAACTAAAATTCAATTCCTGAGCCCCAAACAAATGCAAATAATTGTCTATAGTTCCTCTATCATTAGGGCCATCAACAAGAAACGTAGCATACTTGATTACATAACATTATCACTGCCTTGTGATAAAGAACTTTAAGTGACTTAAAGACCCAGGGGGATAACTCTGGGCAAAACTTGGGTAAGGAAAACATAAAAACAGGGGTAAGACAAGGGTTGGATGTGAACAGGTAGTAGCAACAAAAACAGCTTCATCGGAATAAAATATGCTATTAACCATGAAAATAGTATTAAGAATGAACTAATCTGTAAACCTCTTTTTGAATTTTAGAGCCTAATTATAATAAATTATGCAAATTTTATTGTAAGTTTGTAATATTACAACACAAAAACCTATGATTTTCCATATGTTAATCTATTGTCTTTCAATTTCTCACCACCGTTCTTTGAATGGGAGCAGCTGGATAGGACCAAGATATTCTTAATTTTCATCATATCCTGCATGAAATTTAGCAGGGCTCTGGGAAACTTCTGGGGAATTTGAAAGAATTACATTAAAGATTTGGAGCTTCCCTCTGTTTCACACATCACAACTTTTACAAACCATAAACATTCTTCAAACTTGACTTAGCCATAACTCAGAAACTGCATTTGCTGCTCAAAGACCACCTCCCGTTTTATGATTGGTTTATAAACCAATCTTCATTTGCTGCTGCCTTAACTCAAAGACTACCTTCCGTTTTATGATTGGTTTATAAACCAATCTTCATTTGCTGCTGCCTTAACTCAAAGACTACCTTCCGTGTTATGATTGGTTTATAAACCTATCTTCATTTGCTGCTGCCTTAACTCAAAGACTACCTACCGTATTATAATCTTCATCTGCTGCTGCCTTAACTCAAAGACTACCTACCGTATTATAATCTTCTTTTGCTGCTGCCTTAACTCAAAGACTACCTACCGTATTATAATCTTCATTTGCTGCTGCCTTAACTCAAAGACTACCTACCGTATTATAATCTTCATTTGCTGCTGCCTTAACTCAAAGACTACCTACCGTATTATAATCGGAATATAAACCAATCTTCATTTGCTGCTGCCTTAACTCAAAGACTACCTACCGTATTATAATCGGAATATAAACCAATCTTCATTTGCTGCTGCCTTAACTCAAAGACTACCTACCGTATTATAATCTTCATTTGCTGCTGCCTTAACTCAAAGACTACCTACCATGGTTTTGATTTCCAAATATTTTGGTCTGAGCATTTATTTTTTGATTCATCTTGCAACTTTGGTGTATTAACTTGTTCAAAGCAGTTCTTTGGTCAAAAGCAATTAATATTATTATGATATGATTGGTTTATAAACCAATCTTCATTTGCTGCTGCCTTAACTCAAAGACTACCTACCGTATTATAATCTTCATTTGCTGCTGCCTTAACTCAAAGACTACCTACCGTATTATAATCGGAATATAAACCAATCTTCATTTGCTGCTGCCTTAACTCAAAGACTACCTACATATCGTATTATAATCTTCTTTTGCTGCTGCCTTAACTCAAAGACTACCATATTATATTCAGAATATAAACCAATCTTCATTTGCTGCTGCCTTAACTTAATCTTCAGCCTTAACTCAAAGACCATATTATAATTCAGAATATAAACCAATCTTCATTTGCTGCTGCCTTAACTCAAAGACTACCTATTTATTCAGAATATAAACCAATCTTCATTTGCTGCTGCCTTAACTTAAAGACTACCTACCGTATTATATTCAGAATATAAACCAATCTTCATTTGCTGCTGCCTTAACTTAAAGACTACCTTATTCTATTCAGAATATAAACCAATCTTCATTTGCTGCTGCCTTAACTTAAAGACTACCTTATTCTATTCAGAATATAAACCAATCTTCATTTGCTGCCTTAACTTAAAGACTACCTTATTCTATTCAGAATATAAACCAATCTTCATTTGCTACTGCCATAACTTAAAGACTACCATATTCTATTCAGAATATAAACCTATCTTCATTTGCTACTATAACTTAAAGACTACCTATATTCTATTCAGAATATAAACCAATCTTCATTTGCTACTGCCATAACTTAAAGACTACCGTATTCTATTCAGAATATAAACCAATCTTCATTTGCTGCTGCCTTAACTCAAAGACTACCTATTTGCTGCTGCCATAATTAAAGACTAATTCAGAATATAAACCAATCTTCATTTGCTACTGCCTTAACTCAAAGACTACCTTATTCTAATTCAGAATATAAACCTATCTTCATTTGCTACTGCCTTAACTCAAAGACTACCTTATTCTAATTCAGAATATAAACCTATCTTCATTTGCTGCTGCCTTAACTCAAAGACTACCCTTATTCTATTCAGAATATAAACCTATCTTCATTTGCTGCTGCCTTAACTCAAAAAGACTACCTTATTATAATTCAGAATATAAACCAATCTTCATTTGCTACTGCCATAACTTAAAGACTACCTTATTATATTCAGAATATAAACCAATCTTCATTTGCTACTGCCTTAACTTAAAGACTACCTTATTCTATTCAGAATATAAACCTATCTTCATTTGCTGCTGCCATAACTTAAAGACTACCATATTATAATTCAGAATATAAACCTATCTTCATTTGCTACTAAACTTAAAGACTACCTTATTCTATTCAGAATATAAACCTATCTTCATTTGCTACTGCCATAACTTAAAGACTACCTTATTCTATTCAGAATATAAACCTATCTTCATTTGCTACTGCCATAACTTAAAGACTACCTTATTCTATTCAGAATATAAACCTATCTTCATTTGCTACTAAACTTAAAGACTACCTTATTCTATTCAGAATATAAACCTATCTTCATTTGCTACTGCCATAACTTAAAGACTACCTTATTCTATTCAGAATATAAACCTATCTTCATTTGCTACTGCCATAACTTAAAGACTACCTTATTCTATTCAGAATATAAACCTATCTTCATTTGCTACTGCCATAACTTAAAGACTACCATATTCTATTCAGAATATAAACCTATCTTCATTTGCTACTAAACTTAAAGACTACCTTATTCTATTCAGAATATAAACCTATCTTCATTTGCTACTGCCATAACTTAAAGACTACCTTATTCTATTCAGAATATAAACCTATCTTCATTTGCTACTGCCATAACTTAAAGACTACCTTATTCTATTCAGAATTTAAACCTATCTTCATTTGCTACTGCCATAACTTAAAGACTACCTTATTCTATTCAGAATATAAACCTATCTTCATTTGCTACTGCCATAACTTAAAGACTACCTTATTCTATTCAGAATATAAACCTATCTTCATTTGCTACTGCCATAACTTAAAGACTACCTTATTCTATTCAGAATATAAACCTATCTTCATTTGCTACTAAACTTAAAGACTACCTTATTCTATTCAGAATATAAACCTATCTTCATTTGCTACTGCCATAACTTAAAGACTACCATATTCTATTCAGAATATAAACCTATCTTCATTTGCTACTGCCATAACTTAAAGACTACCTTATTCTATTCAGAATATAAACCTATCTTCATTTGCTACTGCCATAACTTAAAGACTACCTTATTCTATTCAGAATATAAACCTATCTTCATTTGCTACTAAACTTAAAGACTACCATATTCTATCTTATTCAGAATATAAACCTATATTCATTTGCTACTAAACTTAAAGACTACCTTATTCTATTCAGAATATAAACCTATCTTCATTTGCTACTGCCATAACTTAAAGACTACTGTATTCTATTCAGAATATAAACCTATCTTCATTTGCTACTGCCATAACTTAAAGACTACCTTATTCTATTCAGAATTTAAACCGCTTTCTGTCCATATAAGGATAATGATATGCATTGTGAACAAGAAAACAGATAAACATGCAGAAAACTGTGTGTGATATGTTTATTGTACTGTAAACAGTATGTACTGTGTGATATGTTGATATGTTTATTGTACTGTGTACTGTACAGTATGTGTGTGATATGTTTATTGTACTGTGCAGTATGTGTGTGATATGTTTATACAGTATGTGTGTGATATGTTTATTGTACTGTACAGTATGTGTGTGATATGTTTATTGTACTGTACAGTATGTGTGTGATATGTTTATTGTACTGTACAGTATGTGTGTGATATGTTTATTGTACTGTACAGTATGTGTGTGATATGTTTATGTGTGATTGTTTACTGTACTGTACAGTATGTGTGTGATATGTTTATTGTACTGTGTAGTATGTGTGTGATATGTTTATTGTACTGTACAGTATGTGTGTGATATGTTTATTGTACTGTACAGTATGTGTGTGATATGTTTATTGTACTGTACAGTATGTGTGTGATATGTTTATTGTACTGTGCAGTATGTGTGTGATATGTTTATTGTACTGTACAGTATGTGTGTGATATGTTTATTGTACTGTTCAATATGTGTGTGATATGTTTTTGTGTTTACTGTACAATATGTGTGTGATATGTTTACTGTACTGTGCAGTATGTGTGTGATATGTTTACTGTACTGTACAGTATGTGTGTGATATGTTTACTGTACTGTGCAGTATGTGTGTGATATGTTTACTGTACTGTGCAGTATGTGTGTGATATGTTTACTGTACTGTGCAGTATGTGTGTGATATGTTTACTGTACTGTACAGTATGTGTGTGATATGTTTACTGTACTGTGCAGTATGTGTGTGATATGTTTACTGTACTGTGCAGTATGTGTGTGATATGTTTACTGTACTGTACAGTATGTGTGTGATATGTTTATTGTACTGTACAATATGTGTGTGATATGTTTACTGTACTGTGCAGTATGTGTGTGATATGTTTACTGTACTGTACAGTATGTGTGTGATATGTTTACTGTACTGTACAGTATGTGTGTGATATGTTTACTGTACTGTGCAGTATGTGTGTGATATGTTTACTGTACTGTGCAGTATGTGTGTGATATGTTTACTGTACTGTACAGTATGTGTGTGATATGTTTACTGTACTGTACAGTATGTGTGTGATATGTTTACTGTACTGTACAGTATGTGTGTGATAAGTTTACTGTAATGTACAGTATGTGTGTGATATGTTTACTGTACTGTACAGTATGTGTGTGATATGTTAGCTGTACTGTTCAGTATGTGTGTGATATGTTTACTGTACTGTGCAGTATGTATGTTTACTGTACTGTGCAGTATGTGTGTGATATGTTTACTGTACTGTACAGTATATGTGTGATATGTTTACTGTACTGTACAGTATGTGTGTGATAAGTTTACTGTAATGTACAGTATGTGTATGATATGTTAGCTGTACTGTTCAGTATGTGTGTGATATGTTTACTGTACTGTGCAGTATGTATGTTTACTGTACTGGACAGTATGTATGTTTACTGTACTGTACAGTATGTATGTTTACTGTACTGTGCAGTATGTTCAAGCTTGTCCAGCTATTACTATTTGATGAATAAATATGGTGAGTTGAAAATAAAATGTCCTATCCTTTTGTGAAGAATATTTCACTTTTATATCGGGTGATGGTACGGTGCTGCAGCCCAAATGATCAATTGGAATAGATATTGATTGTTCATTAACTAAACAACAACTAGTCAAAAAATTCAGAAGTGAAAATTTGGTCAAAGAATAATTTGTTTGACAAGGTCATTCCCAAGATCAAAGAAGCGGCCAAAATCTGAGCCTATTGTGTGATACCCTTACGTACCCTTTCCATGCAACAAATTTGGACCTACTGTAATACCTTCTGAGTTATGACACTTACAAACCGTAGGCCATGCAACAAATTTGGACCTACTGTAATACCTTTTTGAGTTATGACACTTACAAACCGTAGGCCAGGCAACAAATTTGGACCTATTGTAATACCTTTTTGAGTTATGACACTTACAAACCGTAGGCCATGCAACAAATTTGGACCTACTGTAATACCTTTTTGAGTTATGACACTTACAAACCGTAGGCCATGCAACAAATTTGGACCTATTGTAATACCTTTTTGAGTTATGACACTTACAAACCGTAGGCCAGGCAACAAATTTGGACCTACTGTAATACCTTCTAAGTTATGACACTTACAAACCGTAGGCCATGCAACAAATTTGGACCTACTGTAATACCTTTTTGAGTTATGACACTTACAAACCGTAGGCCATGCAACAAATTTGGACCTACTGTAATACCTTCTGAGTTATGACACTTACAAACCGTAGGCCATGCAACAAATTTGGACCTACTGTAATACCTTTTTGAGTTATGACACTTACAAACCGTAGGCCAGGCAACAAATTTGGACCTATTGTAATACCTTTTTGAGTTATGACACTTACAAACCGTAGGCCATGCAACAAATTTGGACCTACTGTAATACCTTTTGAGTTATGACACTTACAAACCGTAGGCCATGCAACAAATTTGGACCTATTGTAATACCTTTTTGAGTTATGACACTTACAAACCGTAGGCCAGGCAACAAATTTGGACCTACTGTAATACCTTCTGAGTTATGACACTTACAAACCGTAGGCCATGCAACAAATTTGGACCTACTGTAATACCTTTTTGAGTTATGACACTTACAAACCGTAGGCCAGGCAACAAATTTGGACCTACTGTAATACCTTCTGAGTTATGACACTTACAAACCGTAGGCCATGCAACAAATTTGGACCTACTGTAATACCTTTTTGAGTTATGACACTTACAAACCGTAGGCCATGCAACAAATTTGGACCTACTGTAATACCTTCTGAGTTATGACACTTACAAACCGTAGGCCATGCAACAAATTTGGACCTATTGTAATACCTTTTTGAGTTATGACACTTACAAACCGTAGGCCATGCAACAAATTTGGACCTATTGTAATACCTTTTGAGTTATGACACTTACAAACCGTAGGCCATGCAACAAATTTGGACCTACTGTAATACCTTTTTGAGTTATGACACTTACAAACCGTAGGCCATGCAACAAATTTGGACCTACTGTAATACCTTTTTGAGTTATGACACTTACAAACCGTAGGCCATGCAACAAATTTGGACCTATTGTAATACCTTCTGAGTTATGACACTTACAAACCGTAGGCCAGGCAACAAATTTGGACCTATTGTAATACCTTCTGAGTTATGACACTTACAAACCGTAGGCCATGCAACAAATTTGGACCTACTGTAATACCTTTTTGAGTTATGACACTTACAAACCGTAGGCCAGGCAACAAATTTGGACCTACTGTAATACCTTCTGAGTTATGACACTTACAAACCGTAGGCCATGCAACAAATTTGGACCTACTGTAATACCTTTTTGAGTTATGACACTTACAAACCGTAGGCCATGCAACAAATTTGGACCTATTGTAATACCTTTTTGAGTTATGACACTTACAACCCGTAGGCCATGCAACAAATTTGGACCTACTGTAATACCTTTTTGAGTTATGACACTTACAAACCGTAGGCCATGCAACAAATTTGGACCTATTGTAATACCTTTTTGAGTTATGACACTTAAAAACCGTAGGCCAGGCAACAAATTTGGACCTACTGTAATACCTTCTGAGTTATGACACTTACAAACCGTAGGCCATGCAACAAATTTGGACCTATTGTAATACCTTTTTGAGTTATGACACTTAAAAACCGTAGGCCAGGCAACAAATTTGGACCTATTGTAATACCTTTTTGAGTTATGACACTTACAAACCGTAGGCCATGCAACAAATTTGGACCTATTGTAATACCTTTTTGAGTTATGACACTTACAAACCGTAGGCCATGCAACAAATTTGGACCTACTGTAATACCTTTTGAGTTATGACACTTTCAAACCGTAGGCCATGCAACAAATTTGGACCTACTGTAATACCTTTTTGAGTTATGACACTTAAAACCGTAGGCCATGCAACAAATTTGGACCTATTGTAATACCTTTTTGAGTTATGACACTTACAAACCGTAGGCCATGCAACAAATTTGGACCTACTGTAATACCTTTTTGAGTTATGACACTTACAAACCGTAGGCCATGCAACAAATTTGGACCTACTGTAATACCTTTTTGAGTTATGACACTTACAAACCGTAGGCCATGCAACAAATTTGGACCTACTGTAATACCTTCTGAGTTATGACACTTACAAACCGTAGGCCATGCAACAAATTTGGACCTACTGTAATACCTTTTTGAGTTATGACACTTACAAACCGTAGGCCATGCAACAAATTTGGACCTACTGTAATACCTTTTTGAGTTATGACACTTACAAACCGTAGGCCAGGCAACAAATTTGGACCTATTGTAATACCTTTTTGAGTTATGACACTTACAAACCGTAGGCCATGCAACAAATTTGGACCTACTGTAATACCTTTTTGAGTTATGACACTTACAAACCGTAGGCCATGCAACAAATTTGGACCTACTGTAATACCTTTTGAGTTATGACACTTACAAACCGTAGGCCAGGCAACAAATTTGGACCTACTGTAATACCTTCTGAGTTATGACACTTACAAACCGTAGGCCATGCAACAAATTTGGACCTACTGTAATACCTTCTGAGTTATGACACTTACAAACCGTAGGCCAGGCAACAAATTTGGACCTATTGTAATACCTTCTGAGTTATGACACTTACAAACCGTAGGCCATGCAACAAATTTGGACCTACTGTAATACCTTCTGAGTTATGACACTTACAAACCGTAGGCCATGCAACAAATTTGGACCTATTGTAATACCTTTTTGAGTTATGACACTTACAAACCGTAGGCCATGCAACAAATTTGGACCTATTGTAATACCTTTTTGAGTTATGACACTTACAAACCGTAGGCCATGCAACAAATTTGGACCTACTGTAATACCTTCTGAGTTATGACACTTACAAACCGTAGGCCATGCAACAAATTTGGACCTACTGTAATACCTTCTGAGTTATGACACTTTCAAACCGTAGGCCATGCAACAAATTTGGACCTATTGTAATACCTTTTTGAGTTATGACACTTACAAACCGTAGGCCATGCAACAAATTTGGACCTATTGTAATACCTTTTTGAGTTATGACACTTACAAACCGTAGGCCATGCAACAAATTTGGACCTACTGTAATACCTTCTGAGTTATGACACTTACAAACCGTAGGCCAGGCAACAAATTTGGACCTACTGTAATACCTTTTTGAGTTATGACACTTACAAACCGTAGGCCATGCAACAAATTTGGACCTACTGTAATACCTTCTGAGTTATGACACTTACAAACCGTAGGCCAGGCAACAAATTTGGACCTACTGTAATACCTTTTGAGTTATGACACTTACAAACCGTAGGCCATGCAACAAATTTGGACCTACTGTAATACCTTTTTGAGTTATGACACTTACAAACCGTAGGCCATGCAACAAATTTGGACCTACTGTAATACCTTTTTGAGTTATGACACTTACAAACCGTAGGCCATACCCATGTTTGCGACTTTCTGACACTTTCAACAGCCATTTTTTTTCAACCTCTGTCTGATTTTGCTCAAAATTTGAAGTTTTCTTTGTCTTCTTCCAATGAACCTATGCATCAAAATTCATTCAAATTGGAGGCATACTCTTAATTTACAACAACAAAAAAATGGGTAATTTGAGATGGGAATTGTCAATAACATTTGAATTCCGTATTTATCAGAAGAAAAAAAAATAAAAGGTAGATTTTACAAGTTCATTGATTATTTTGTGATTTCTTTTTTGCCACAGATTTTTTGAAATGATGGGAACTTTGTTTGGTTTCATTTCTCGAGATATTCACGATAAAAGGAGAATCTTAGGCGAGCATCTGAAGGAAAAGCCAGATCAGTTCACCACAATTCAAAGCATGGTGAAATATGAACTGGAAAACAATCTCACTCAAGCGAAGACAGCCTCAGGTCTTGTCTCTGGATCCAGAACACTTCTACGACTCCACAGAGCTCTCCAGTTCTTCGCACAATTTCTGAGAAAAATTGAAGAAACCGAAAACGATGACACTAAGTGTTCTGATATAGCTTCTGCAGTATACAGCGAAACCTTAGGGAAATTTCACCCCTGGTTGATACGACAAGCGGCGTATTTAGCGATGAGGTCTTTACCGACAAAGCAGAAGTTGATCAAGGATTGTATAAAGCAGTCACGGGAGGAGGCGGAGGTGATGGTGGGGCCGTTGGTCAATACGATGCAGACAGTGTATGACATCACACAGGAGCTCTACTCGGAAAAGAATTTACTTCACCTTCCATAGGTATTTTTGTGCAATATTAAAAAATTAGTTCCTGGCATAGAATGAAACTAACGGAGAATGCTAAGCTCTTTAAGTGATGGAGCTCAGCATTGTCCGTTATATTCAGTATGTGTATCGTGCATGATATTTAGTATGTGTATCTTGCATGATTCAGGGCAAAAGATGAAAAGAGCGATGAAGAATGATTTTCAAATCTTGTTCCATTCATGAAATATTAAGTTTGGTTACTTTCTCCATTCCATTCTCAGCCCTCGCTTTTCCACTTCTCAAAAACGTATAAGAAAAGAGAGAATATATTCCTTTCATACATCACACGAGTAACACAAACATTTGCATATTTTATGTTCCGTTCCTACATCACACGAGTAACACAAACATTTGCATATTTTATGTTCCGTTCATACATCACACGAGTAACACAAACATTTGCATATTTTATGTTCCGTTCATACATCACACGAGTAACACAAACATTTGCATATTTTATGTTCCGTTCATACATCACACGAGTAACACAAACATTTGCATATTTTATGTTCCGTTCATACATCACTCGAGTAACACAAACATTTGCATATTTTTGTAAACATCTTTAAAAAGTTGTAAAGGCATTTATAATGTATTATACAGTAGCACCATGCATTCATAATACCCTCTTGGCACATTTGACTCTTAAAAAAAAAAATATATATATATATTTATTAATTTCCAGTATAAATTATGTACAATTTATAAAGTGGAACATACAATACTAAGCAATACAGGACAATAAACGAAAGGAAAGAATGTAGAAAATGAGACAATAAAATGATTACAGATATGAAAATGAATACAAAATGATAAGTTAAAAAAGGTTATGATAAGGGCTCTAAAATATCAAAATGTATACAAATTGCAGCTTTATATACAGATTAATTTAAAAAAACTTTAGTTCTAAAATTTGGGATGGTGGCTGGGATTCTCAGATTATAATTTGTTTTATTGCACATGGATGTTATTTCTAAATTTAATGGGTGGTCTTTCATTGAAACTGTTTCGGGCTAGACTGCCAAATTCTTTCTTTGCTGCATTGTTGACTGCATCGTTGACTGCATCGTTGACTGCATCGTTGACTGCATCGTTGACTGCACCGTTGACTGCATCGTTGACTGCATCGTTGACTGCATCGTTGACTGCATCGTTGACTGCACCGTTGACTGCATCGTTGACTGCACCGTTGACTGCATCGTTGACTGCATCGTTGACTGCATCGTTGACTGCATCGTTGACTGCACCGTTGACTGCACCGTTGACTGCATCGTTGACTGCATCGTTGACTGCACCGTTGACTGCACCGTTGACTGCATCGTTGACTGCATCGTTGACTACGCATCGCTGACTGCATCGTTGGACTGCACCGTTGACTGCACCGTTGACTGCACCGTTGACTGCACCGTTGGCTGCATCGTTGACTGCATCGTTGACGCATCGTTGGCTGCGCCGTTGACTGCATCGTTGACTGCGTTCGTTGACGCATCGTTGACTGCATCGTTGACTGCATCGTTGACTGCATCGTTGACTGCATTCTTGACTGCATCGTTGACTGCATCGTTGACTGCATCGTTGACTGCACCGTTGACTGCATCGTTGACTGCATCGTTGACTGCATCGTTGACTGCATCATTGACTGTCGCAGCGCTGTTAAGCTGCAACAAACAAACATTAAGTGTTGTAAATGTACCCTTCCTCCTTTTTTAATGACTGGTGTTGGAAGTAGAGTGTAGCAAAGTTACAATGTACCCATGTAAGAAATGTAAACTCCTGTCATTTATTCAATTATTATTATTTTTTCTTTCTGTAATTGAAAATAAGAATATCTTTAGATTTTAAATCCCAGTTACTTTTACACAAGACTCATTACAGGCTACATCAGCTTAATTGATTTAAAATCTAAAACACATGAAGAAAGCAACACATGTTATTAAAATTGGTTAAAAATTGGTCATTTAACAACTTTTTGAAGATTTTTCTGCAAAAAAATGTGTATAGCAAATGAAAACTGTTATACCATAAAATGGTTCTCAGACTGTTTGCATGAGATGTGCAGGCCTACAGACTATTGTCCAAGTCCCAGCCACATAGACTGATGGTTGCATGTGGCTAGGCTTTGTGCTGGACTTAATTGTCAACCTACACAACTCAGGCTGATAGGTCTGCTGCCTTCGACCTCAAAACATCAACTAAACTTAGAATTACAAGAACTCAGCAGTTAACTTAAACAGTTGTTGGGCAACGCCCTAAAGGCTAGATCACATGACCAGCCTCAGCCAGTCAAGAACAACAAGTATGACTCTTATGGCTATTTGCATGAATCCATGCTGCTTCATGAAATACCAGCCAAATTAGCATAACCGAGGGGTTTAGGTAAACTTTTGAGATAGAGGAGAACAATAGAATTACAGGCTAAGTAGTATGTCATCCAACCAATGACAATACACCTGGTCAATGTAGGAATTTTGAAGCCAGGAAAGCAGGTTAACAAGCTGCAACAGCCAAACACATGCAGCAATAACATGTTGCCTGACACGGGGGTAAACTTTCACATAAAATCAAGTAAGAGCAATACGAATGAAAACAATGACTGTTACACTATTTCAACCCTCTGACATTCCTCTTTGAAGAAGCAAAGATAATTCTAATGAGGAGGATTTGATCTTTACCACACCCCCAACCAACCTCCAGCTGGAGAAGACATTTTGAACATTTCCATTGTCTGAAATTACGGGAAAAACAAAAGCATATTGACATGTTTTTCTGTTCATACATCACATTTATTCAATATTTTATTTGTTAAAACTTTTTTTGAAAGCTACACATGCTAAACTACACATGCTGAATACACATGCTAAACTACACATGCTAAACTACACATGCTAAACTACACATGCTAAACTACACATGCTAAACTACACCTGCTAAACTACACATGCTAAACTACACCTGCTAAACTACACCTGCTAAACTACACATGCTAAACTACACATGCTAAACTACACATGCTAAGCTATACATGCTAAACTACACATGCTAAACTACACATGCCAAACTACACATGCTAAACTACACATTCTAAACTACCCATGCTAAACTACACATGCTAAACTACACATGCTAAATTGTACATGTTAAACTACACATGCTAAACTACACATGCTAAACTATACATGCTATTTTCAAAATTAAAAGCTTATTAAGCTCAGGATTGAATGCTCTTTTTGGTCTGATTGAATAGAAAGCTTTTGTACCTGTCCATGTACATTTTAAGTTTAATATACTCGCACAGTATAACAATTGATATACGCAAACACTTGAGGAATGCGACGTCACTTTCAGTCATTTCAACACAAATCTGATCACATTTTAATATTTGATAGCAACATCTCGTGAATGGAATAAGTTATTTGTACATTTTCTTCACCATTTTTTCCTTTCCGTTCCCTCCATTGTTTTTATGATTTGGAAGTATTTAACTTAACCTCTATTTAATTCCATTCCATTACAAATGTCTTTGTAATAAGTATTTATTCCGTTGGTTTTCTGATATTATTAAGCTTAATAGCTTTCTGTGCCTCCCTGACAAAGGTGGTGGATTTTTTAAGATTTATTGTGGAAGGGGAGGAGTGGGTGGGGATTTGGTGGGATGGGAGGAGGGGAGGGGAGAGGGTGGGAGGAGTGGGTGCCAGGGGGATATTGGTGGACCTTAGAGCAGTGAAATTAGAGTTCATTTTTGAAAATATTGATGAATGTTTATCTTCACTTTGTAGACATATTTGTGGGTTAAAGCAGCCTGACATTTAAGACATTTTCCAGGTGTAATTTAGAGAGCAGAATATGTTTGTACCCACATAAATACTTAATTAATGATGAATAAGGGGGTGTCATCTTTTCAGACATTTAAATCCACATGACAGACCTAATGTATTACATGAGGAAAGTACAGGAAACAAGCATAATTAAAAGGTTCTTGAATTTTCGACAGACAATTAGACCTGCAGTATGGGTTCAAGCAGACATAAGATTTGTTATGGAGGTTTTTACTCTTTACTCACTAAACAGCTTCTATTTTCAAAATGGATTTCTATTGTCAAAATGGACTGGAATAAAGCCTTCACATTACCATTATACTCCTTTTTTTTTTTTTTTGGTACTTAATAAACTATGTACCAGCAAAACAAACACAAATTTTGTTAGCTATTCTGGTACAGAGTTTGTTTTTTAAGTACCAAAAAGGAGTATAACGGTAATGTGAAGGCTTTATTCCAGCCCATTTTGACAATAGAAATCCATTTTGAAAATAGAAGCTGTTACTAGGGAAAGTATTAAAGAGGGAGGGGGGAGGGGGGGGCATGTCACCTTGCTTCTCAGACATTTAAACCTACATGACAGGCAGGGTTGGAGAACCACTCGTCTGCTCAACATAGACGAGCAGAAAATAGTTGTGGCGAGTAGAAATATTATGATATACTGTGGTACTTGCCACACTTAATTTAGCCATGGCAAGTTTGGAGAGTGAATATCTTTGTATTTTTCAACCCTGATGACAGGTCAAAGTTAGTATATGAGGATATGAGGCAGGATGAACATATCCAGACCCCAAGCTTTGCTGTTTTCCCTCAGTAGGCTCGCCCTGCCCCCTTGGGGTCCGCCCTGCCCTCTGGGATCAGCCCTGCCACCTCATGAGAAAATATATATATATATATATATATTTGTTAGATTTGATTTTTTTTTAAAACTTAATTATCTTAATTAAGCTCATAAATGAAATACCTTACATGGATACAGAACACAGAATCATAGCATAGTAAGCAATTGTCCTTTGGCTCATGAATGGTCCTTTATCAGTCAGAATAGTTTCATTCTGAGGTGTGAATATAGCTAAAATCCCAGAGCTTCTTTACCATGGGGTTGAGTCTTAAGGGGGCCCCTGGACTTCACGCCAAAAATACACAGCACTTTGCGCGTGTATTGATGTGCCCCTCAACAAGTCTAGCACCCTGCCCCTTTTCAAATCAAGCTAGGGGTCTAATATCTGTCCAAAGATTATTATCATAGGGTTGTGAGCGATGCTCCTATCATAACTGCATGGGGACAAAATGTCGCAGAACCCTAGCTACTCCTCCCTCTGAGATCATACAATTTTTTAGTTCAAGAATGACTGCTATTCTAGGACATTCAGACACACTAAAGAAACAAAATCTAACAGATTCAACCTCATTTCTGCCATTTTTACAGCTTCAATTTTCAGATCATGCAGGATAGAAGTTATATGCAATTTGTTGATGCCAAATATAAGCTCTTTTTTGTAATGATTTTTTCCTCCATTATTTAAGGTACTGTAAGCCCACTGTTTTTCATGTACAGCAGTAATGATGTGTAGTTAGTGGTGTTGTAGTGGTCTGGTATACATTTATAGTAATGAAGGACATGCATTGCCTGCCTATTAGGATGTCAACCAATCAAAAACAAATACATTTGTTGCTACTTTTTCATGGAACAGTACTTTCTTAAATAATAAGGGAGGCAGGTAGCCCAGTCGGCTGAGTGTACGACTGAGATGCTGGAGCTTCCAGGTTCGAGGGAGGCAGGTAGCCCAGTCGGCTGAGTGTACAACTGAGATGCTGGAGCTTCCAGGTTCGAGGGAGGCAGGTAGCCCAGTCAGCTGAGTGTACGACTGAGATGCTGGAGCTTCCAGGTTCGAGTCCAACAGCGATTTAACCAGCGATTTTTCCACAGATATGCAGAATGATATATGCTGACATCAAGCGCAGAGGTTTGTCTTCTGCATCACACCTTCTCCCCCACCCGACCTTTGTGTAAAGTGGCCAATGGTTGGGTTGCACTCACCGTCCTTCAGAGGGGACATAAAGCCGTCAGTCCCGATGGTAGGAGTTTCACCTCCTGCCTGGTCCTCTAAACACGTCTCGAAAAGAATAGGGTCATCATCCACTTTCCATCCTGGCAATTCATCGGGTACACACTGAAAACAAGTCAATGTGACTTACGTGTGCTTTCCCTGGCATATGCCTAGAAGTGAAATACAATACAATACTGTTCTGGATTAGACTTCACTGTTTAACTTGATAACAGGACAAACACCTTTCTTAAGAATGGGCTTGATTAGCAATGACAATTTGTAGATTGGGTAACATGTGCAAATATGTATGTGAGATATTGGTATTCACATGTTGTTGCACCCAGTTGCATACAATCATATACATGCCATCATATACATGCCATCATATACATGCAAGCAGCATTGCGTATGTGTATTCATGATTAATTGTGCTGACAAATGCAGGCACAGTTCGACAAGCTTTTTCTTACTAAAGGAAATTATTTTCATGATAATCTTTTTTGACAAGATGCATTTATTTTAAGCAGCGATCATGTGATTGGTCATTCATGTCACATGATCATGTGACTGGTCCTCCAGAATACTGTTCCACCCTGATGTTGGAACATTCACTGTTCCTGCAAAAAAGCATTTCTCGGAGCAGTGGAAAAGATGTGATCAATACAGGGGTGTAGGATGCTTTCGAAAAGTTGAGGTGGGCACGCCCTCTTAGAGGGCACTTTTTAATTTTTATACATAAATTCCCCACAGTCTGTAGAGAATAAAGTAAAGAAAAGGGAACTTTATTTTTATAAAGGGGAAATGTTCCCACAGGGACACATTCCCCTGTACGTCCCCGTACATTGGACTGACAAAAGTTGCCAGTTTCGTACTATTGGGAAAGTAATTAAGTGGCACTTAATCTGGAAATGGACTTTTGAAATATAAATGTACCAGCTCTTGCACCTTTGGCATTTGCAAAAGGGGAACTTTTGTCATTTTTTAATCAAGTGAGGGGAAGGGGGAGGGGCACTTTCCCCCTGGTTCCTACACCTATGTCCCTGATGTACTGGTTGGCTCTGTGTTGGAGCGTGTCCGTCTTTCTGCTGGTATGCCCGGGTTCAGTCCTACCAAATAAAATGGGACCCTCTGGAGCTCAACATTAAAGGAGCACTAGACAGAAAAGTGAGGGCATATTTTTAGGGGTCCCCTAAAAATCAAATGTTCATTTGCACGCAGGGGTACAGCAAATTTCTGGGTAAAATGAATATTCAAGTGACCTATGCCCTCATGTCGTCTGTGGGCTATGGAGGCATTGCTATGCTATTATCAATCTGTTGTAAATAATATATCTGTGAAATTTGCAAAAACGAGCGCCCTCACTTTTCGGTCCAGTGCTCCATTAAGATGAGAGAGCGTGGTAATAACGCGATTGGTGACATGTTGCACCATTATTTCCACCGAAGCGTTGCTTTGCATAGCTTTAATTCTAGGGACCTAACATCAGTCTACAATCTTAAACCAAATTGTTAATTGGAACAGTTCAGCATCGCAAACATGCTGAACAGTTTCTCTATAAGCCTAACTGCGCCTGACACCTGAGTTAATCCTGAAAACAGGGGTATGACAATTACCAAACCGGCTTCCTGTTCAGTGTGTATTGTGTTTCTACTCCAAACAATGATAATTTATCTGCCATTTCCATGCACACCATAATAAAGTAGCCCAAGGTTGTTTATGTGTATAAGATAACAGAAGCCAGTGCTGAATAATCAAGACATTTTTGTCATTGAAATCACTCATCCATGTCAGGTGTCTTAGTTAAAGAAATTTTGATTGCAAGTTGGTGATAAAATAGCTGTGTACCATATTCCTGAGGTGATGTGTACATTAACTGTAATTAATGATTGACATACCATTTCTTATAAGGAAAGATATTGCTTCATGTGTCCTAAGAATACAAATATGTATATATAATTAAAAATGATGGAATGAAGAACCACTAATAAGAATTACACTATTTATGATGTATGAATGTTGAATAATAAAAAAGAAAAATATGTTCATAAAAGCAGTACAAATTTTTATAAGGTGTTTCAACAAGTTTCGTCCAAGATTATAGATTTGTGTGGGTGGTTGTGCAATTTGTTAAGGCTGTGCCTTGGAAAGCACTTGATGAGCACTGAACATTAATATCGTTCATCGTGACTTTTTATGAAATTTTAGGCTAAGATATATCACCTATGAGGCTTAGAAGCTTACGTAAACTATTCCCGCACCTCAAAATCTGAAGTACAAGGTTGGGTGAGATCTAAAAAAAGCTTTTCAAGCACAAATAAAACATTTAGGGATCTCAGGAATTTTTGTTATGACATTGAAATAACTTTCAATTACACCTTCCACACATTCTTGAGCAGTGAAAACTGTACTTCATAATTTTCCATGAAATGATCGGAGAGTAATAAATTGCCCAATATACAGCGAGGTTTTGAAGTTGAGATTCGGCTTCAAAACGATTCTAAAATGATCATTGAAGAAATATTCCCATGGTCATTTATAACATTGTATTTTCAAGAGGGCCACCCCTAGAGCCAATTTGGTACCAAAATCAGGTTGGTATCATATTCCGTTCAGAAGATATAGATTTTTTAAGATTTCCCAATTGCATTTAAAAAAAAATTGTACAGTATGATGCATTCGTGCTTGATGATGTCATAAAGACAATTCCATCGCAAATGTTTATGTATTTCTTTAAACATTAATTGGTTGTTTCTGTATGATTATAAACAATTTCCCCAAAATTATTGAAGTAGGGTATATTTAGCTATGTATATAAATACCTAACTTTTATCAATTTATTTTCTAGCAGGTTTTATTTATAAAAAACGATGATAGATTTTAATGAAATACATAAACTTTATGGGAGAATGTGTTGCTGTGATGTCATACTGAGCCTTTTCCTGTTCGTTTATTGACAATTTCTGTGAACGTTGAAATTTGAATATCTCCTGGTAGGAATAACATATCAACACAATTTTTGTACTAAATTGTTTCTGAACTTTTTCTCTTATAAAAGGTTACGAAAAAGCATGGAAATGAAATCAATTTTGATGGCATCTGGTGCTTTGTCATGATTATCGGTGGCAGTCTCTTGTTTCTTAAGCTTTACTCGTTAACATTTTGCTGCCATTACACTACACCTCCAAGTGTAGTTACATGATAGGTAGATCAACAAGTAGATGCAAAACAATGAAGCAGGTATGTTAAAATCTAGTAAAAACATTAAAAAAGAAAAAAAAAAAGTTTAAATCCAGCTACAGTACGTGAGATATGTGACAGACTTTGGAATGGCCCAAAATATGAAAGGAATATTGGTTAATTTTGTGTGACTATTTATTCTAGAAGTTATGCAAGTTGATTATTTATCTGTTAAGCCCTACATCCTTTTATGGTAAATTCATTGTGTTTTCATGTTGCCACAATAGTTTGATTTAAATGTAGCAGCTTTTTTAGAGGTGCGGTGGTTAAGGAGTCATGCTGGTATTAGAAAGGTACCGGGTTTTGTTTCCCGCCGTGAACCCTGTGCTATGTCCTCGATCAAGAAACTTCACTCGGCTTACTCAAGCTCTCTCAACTGTAAAGTGAGTGCCAGCACTGCTGGGGAGTTAATCTGCGATGAACTGGTGTCCCTTCCAGGGGACCCAGGTGTTCTCATCTAGTTACTCAAAGGAAACCAGGGATAAGCACTGGCCTGATTGGCCTTCATGGCTCTAGTATAAATTTAATTTAATCATAAGTATTATACGTATAGTTTATGGATCACAGAGATGGATGGTATCCCGTGGCAATACATTTGATCATAAGTATTATACATTATCTTTATGGATTACAGAGATGTGTGGTGTCCCGTAGCAATACATTTGATCATAAGTATTATACATTATCTTTATGGATCACAGAGATGGATGGTATCCCGTAGCAATACATTTGATTATAAGTATTATACATTATCTTTATGGATTACAGAGATGTGTGGTGTCCCATAGCAATACATTTGATCATAAGTACTATACATTATCTTTATGGATCACAGAGATGGATGGTATCCCGTAGCAATACATTTGATCATAAGTATTATACATTATCTTTATGGATCACAGAGATGTGTGGTGTCCCATAGCAATACATTTGATCATAAGTATTATACATATACTTTATGAATCACAGAGATGTGTGGTATCGTGTAGGAATACATTTGATCATAAGTATTATACATATAGTTTATGGATCACAGAGATGTGTGGTGTCCCATAGCAATACATTTGATCATAAGTATTATACATTATCTTTATGGATCACAGAGATGTGTGGTGTCCCGTAGCAATACATTTGATCATAAGTATTATACATTATCTTTATGGATCACAGAGATGTGTGGTGTCCCGTAGCAATACATTTGATCATAAGTATTATACATATACTTTATGGATCGCAGAGATATGTGGTATCGTGTAGCAATACATTTGATCATAAGTATTATACATATAGTTTATGGATCACAGAGATGTGTGGTATCCCGTAGCAATACATTTGATCATAAGTATTATACATATACTTTATGGATCGCAGAGATGTGTGGTGTTCCGTAGCAATACATTTTAGTAAAAATGTTTGAGAAATTGTTTTCTGTCATTCATTCAAATAAAATATGAAATATAGGATTACAGCGTTGTATGCGTTTTATGCATACAGTAATATATGCTTAATTTATGCATACAGTAATGTATGCATATAGTAATGCATGCTTGTTTTATGCATACAGTAATGTGTGCTTGTTTTATGCATACAGTAATGTATGCATACAGTAATGTATGCATTTACATACAGTAATGTATGCATATAGTTGCATGCTTATGCATACAGTAATGTATGCATACAGTAATGTATGCTTGTTTTATGCATACAGTAATATATGCTTAATTTATGCATACAGTAATGTATGCATATAGTAATGCATGCTTGTTTTATGCATACAGTAATGTATGCTTGTTTTATGCATACAGTAATGTATACTTGTTTTATGCATACAGTAATGTGTGCTTGTTTTATGCATACAGTAATGTGTGCTTGTTTTATGCATATAGTAATGTATGCTTGTTTTATGCATACAGTAATATATGCTTAATTTATGCATACAGTAATGTATGCATATAGTAATGCATGCATGTGTTATGCATACAGTAATGTATGCATGTTTTTTATACAGTAACAGTAATGCATGTTTTATGCATACAGTAATGTGTGCTTGTTTTATGCATACAGTAATGTGTGCTTGTTTTATGCATACAGTAATGTATGCATGTTTTATGCATACAGTAATGTATGCATGTTTTATGCATACAGTAATGTATGCATGTTTTATGCATACAGTAATGTGTGCTTGTTTTATGCATACAGTAATGTATGCATATAGTAATGCATGCTTGTTTTATGCATACAGTAATGTGTGCTTGTTTTATGCATACAGTAATGTGTGCTTGTTTTATGCATATAGTAATGTATGCTTGTTTTATGCATACAGTAATATATGCTTAATTTATGCATACAGTAATGTATGCATATAGTAATGCATGCATGTGTTATGCATACAGTAATGTATGCATGTTTTATGCATACAGTAATGTATGCATGTTTTATGCATACAGTAATGTGTGCTTGTTTTATGCATACAGTAATGTGTGCTTGTTTTATGCATACAGTAATGTATGCATGTTTTATGCATACAGTAATGTATGCATGTTTTATGCATACAGTAATGTATGCATGTTTTATGCATACAGTAATGTGTGCTTGTTTTATGCATACAGTAATGTATACTTGTTTTATGCATACAGTAATGTATACTTGTTTTATGCATACAGTAATGTATGCATACAGTAAGGCATGCTTGTTTTATGCATACAGTAATGTATGCATGTGTTATGCATACAGTAATGTGTGCTTGTTTTATGCATACAGTAATGTATACTTGTTTTATGCATACAGTAATGTATACTTGTTTTATGCATACAGTAATGTATGCATACAGTAAGGCATGCTTGTTTTATGCATACAGTAATGTATGCATGTGTTATGCATACAGTAATGTATGCTTGTTTTATGCATACAGTAATGTATGCATGCTTTATGCATACAGTAATGTATGCATACAGTAAGGCATGCTTGTTTTATGCATACAGTAATGTATGCTTGTTTTATGCATACAGTAATGTATGCATACAGTAATGCATGCTTGTTTTATGCATACAATAATGCATGCTTGTTTTATGCATACAGTAATGTATGCATGTTTTATGCATACAGTAATGTATGTATAGAGTAATGCATCCTTGTTTTATGCATACAGTAATGTATGCATACAGTAATGTATGCTTGTTTAATGCATACAGTAATGTATGCTTGTTTTATGCATACAGTAATGTATGCACACAGTAATGCATGCTTGTTTTATGCATACAATAATGCATGTTTGTTTGATGCATACAGTAATGCATGCTTGTTTTATGCATACAGTAATGCATGCTTGTTTTATGCATACAGTAATGTATGTTTGTTTAGTTTATACAGTAATGCATGTTTGTTTTATGCTTGATTTTTCTTGAAATCATCTGCAGCCCTTGGCCTTAAAGAATAATGGAATACCTACATGTGGGAAAAGAAGTTTGACCAAATTGGGTTCAAAAGCAGAACTTTTTAACCCCTCCTAATCCTCCCTCCCACAGGATGCACACACTTTCATTCTAGGATATGGACCTCTAGGATTATCCTCATGGGGGACACCCATATCATATGAGTGCGCTAACACAAGTGCAATTTTTGCAAAATATAATACCCACACATGGGGGTTTGTTTTCAATTGGTTTTAAACCCACTTTGTCCTGTACTCAACTGTCCCCCCATTACTAACTTGCCATTACTAACCCGTTACCCCATTAAATTTATATATCTCCCTGAGAGGGTATACTGGGTTTACCTTTACCCCATTTTTGAGATCTGAACCATGTGGCACATAGGGCTTGTTTACGGTGTTTTTTCATCCAATTTAAAAAGATTCCAACTCCTTCACATTGAACCTTAAAATATGCAACCATGTGACAACCTCATTGGGGCTAGTGAATCCCTATTTCAAGTCTGGGGTAAATACCGTAGAATATTACTTTGAATTGTTTAATCTCCACCTCTACCCTTCACCCAATGAAATGCCAGCATAAGTGTGGGTGGTGGTATGACTCAAATGTCCATAAGTGTGGGTGGTGATATGACTCAAGTGTTCATAAGTGTGGGTGGTGGTATTACTCAAGTGTCCTTAAGTGTGGGTGGTGGTATGACTCAGGTGTCTAAGTGTGGGTGGTGGTATGTCTCAAGTGTCCATAAGTGTGGGTGGTGGTATGACTCGAGTGTCCATAAGTGTGGGTGGTGGTATGACTCGAGTGTCCATAAGTTTGGGTGGTGGTATGACACAATTGTCCATAAGTGTGGGTGGTGGTATGACTCAAGTGTCCATATGTGTGGGTGGTGGTATGACTCAAGTGTTTATAAGTGTGGGTGGTGGTATGACTCAGGTGTCTATAAGTGTGGGTGGTGGTATGACTCGAGTGTCCATAAGTGTGGGTGGTGGTATGACTCAGGTGTCTATAAGTGTGGGTGGTGGTATGACTCGAGTGTCCATAAGTGTGGGTGGTGATATGACTCAGGTGTCCATAAGTGTGGGTGGTGGTATGACTCAAGTGTTCATAAGTGTGGGTGGTGGTATGACTCAGGTGTCTATAAGTGTGGGTGGTGGTATGACTCGAGTGTCCATAAGTGTGGGTGGTGGTATGACTCAGGTGTCTATAAGTGTGGGTGGTGGTATGACTCGAGTGTCCATAAGTGTGGGTGGTGGTATGACTCAGGTGTCTATAAGTGTGGGTGGTGGTATGACTCAAGTACCCATAAGTGTGGGTGGTGGTATGACTCAGGTGTCTATAAGTGTGGGTGGTGGTATGACTCAAGTGTTCATAAGTGTGGGTGGTGGTATTACTCAAGTGTCCTTAAGTGTCGGTGGTGGTATGACTCAGGTGTCTAAGTGTGGGTGGTGGTATGTCTCAAGTGTCCATAAGTGTGGGTGGTGGTATGACTCAAGTGTCCATAAGTGTGGGTGGTGGTATGACTCAGGTGTCTATAAGTGTGGGTGGTGGTATGACTCGAGTGTCCATAAGTGTGGGTGGTGGTATGACTCAGGTGTCTATAAGTGTGGGTGGTGGTATGACTCGAGTGTCCATAAGTGTGGGTGGTGGTATGACTCCGGTGTCTATAAGTGTGGGTGGTGGTATGACTCAAGTACCCATAAGTGTGGGTGGTGGTATGACTCAGGTGTCTATAAGTGTGGGTGGTGGTATGACTCAAGTGTTCATAAGTGTGGGTGGTGGTATTACTCAAGTGTCCTTAAGTGTCGGTGGTGGTATGACTCGGGTGTCTAAGTGTGGGTGGTGGTATGTCTCAAGTGTCCATAAGTGTGGGTGGTGGTATGACTCAAGTGTCCATAAGTGTGGGTGGTGGTATGACTCAAGTGTCCATAAGTGTGGGTGGTGGTATGACTCAAGTGTCCATAAGTGTGGGTGGTGGTATGACTCAAGTGTCTATAAGTGTGGGTGGTGGTATGACTCGAGTGTCTATAAGTGTGGGTGGTGGTATGTCTCAAGTGTCCATAAGTGTGGGTGGTGGTATGACTCAAGTGCTTATAAGTGTGGGTGGTGGTATGACTCAAGTGTCCATAAGTGTGGGTGGTGGTATTACTCAAGTGTCCTTAAGTGTGGGTGGTGGTATGACTCAGGTGTCTAAGTGTGGGTGGTGGTATGTCTCAAGTGTCCATAAGTGTGGGTGGTGGTATGACTCGAGTGTCCATAAGTGTGGGTGGTGGTATGACTCGAGTGTCCATAAGTTTGGGTGGTGGTATGACACAAGTGTCCATAAGTGTGGGTGGTGGTATGACTCAAGTGTCCATATGTGTGGGTGGTGGTATGACTCCAGTGTTTATAAGTGTGGGTGGTGGTATGACTCAGGTGTCTATAAGTGTGGGTGGTGGTATGACTCGAGTGTCTAAGTGTGGGTGGTGGTATGTCTCAAGTGTCCATAAGTGTGGGTGGTGGTATGACTCAAGTGTCCATAAGTGTGGGTGGTGGTATGACTCAAGTGTCCATAAGTGTGGGTGGTGGTATGACTCAAGTGTCCATAAGTGTGGGTGGTGGTATGACTCAAGTGTCTATAAGTGTGGGTGGTGGTATGACTCTAGTGTCTATAAGTGTGGGTGGTGGTATGTCTCAAGTGTCCATAAGTGTGGGTGGTGGTATGACTCAAGTGCTTATAAGTGTGGGTGGTGGTATGACTCAAGTGTCCATAAGTGTGGGTGGTGGTATTACTCAAGTGTCCTTAAGTGTGGGTGGTGGTATGACTCAGGTGTCTAAGTGTGGGTGGTGGTATGTCTCAAGTGTCCATAAGTGTGGGTGGTGGTATGACTCGAGTGTCCATAAGTGTGGGTGGTGGTATGACTCGAGTGTCCATGTTTGGGTGGTGGTATGACACAAGTGTCCATAAGTGTGGGTGGTGGTATGACTCAAGTGTCCATATGTGTGGGTGGTGGTATGACTCCAGTGTTTATAAGTGTGGGTGGTGGTATGACTCAGGTGTCTATAAGTGTGGGTGGTGGTATGACTGAGTGTCCATAAGTGTGGGTGGTGGTATGACTCAGGTGTCTATAAGTGTGGGTGGTGGTATGACTCGAGTGTCCATAAGTGTGGGTGGTGATATGACTCAAGTGTCCATAAGTGTGGGTGGTGGTATGACTCAAGTGTTCATAAGTGTGGGTGGTGGTATGACTCAGGTGTCTATAAGTGTGGGTGGTGGTATGACTCGAGTGTCCATAAGTGTGGGTGGTGGTATGACCCAGGTGTCTATAAGTGTGGGTGGTGGTATGACTCGAGTGTCCATAAGTGTGGGTGGTGGTATGACTCAGGTGTCTATAAGTGTGGGTGGTGGTATGACTCAAGTACCCATAAGTGTGTGGGTGGTGGTATGACTCAGGTGTCTATAAGTGTGGGTGGTGGTATGACTCAAGTGTTCATAAGTGTGGGTGGTGGTATTACTCAAGTGTCCTTAAGTGTCGGTGGTGGTATGACTCGGGTGTCTAAGTGTGGGTGGTGGTATGTCTCAAGTGTCCATAAGTGTGGGTGGTGGTATGACTCAAGTGTCCATAAGTGTGGGTGGTGGTATGACTCAGGTGTCTATAAGTGTGGGTGGTGGTATGACTCGAGTGTCCATAAGTGTGGGTGGTGGTATGACTCAGGTGTCTATAAGTGTGGGTGGTGGTATGACTCGAGTGTCCATAAGTGTGGGTGGTGGTATGACTCAGGTGTCTATAAGTGTGGGTGGTGGTATGACTCAAGTACCCATAAGTGTGGGTGGTGGTATGACTCAGGTGTCTATAAGTGTGGGTGGTGGTATGACTCAAGTGTTCATAAGTGTGGGTGGTGGTATTACTCAAGTGTCCTTAAGTGTCGGTGGTGGTATGACTCGGGTGTCTAAGTGTGGGTGGTGGTATGTCTCAAGTGTCCATAAGTGTGGGTGGTGGTATGACTCAAGTGTCCATAAGTGTGGGTGGTGGTATGACTCAAGTGTCCATAAGTGTGGGTGGTGGTATGACTCAAGTGTCCATAAGTGTGGGTGGTGGTATGACTCAAGTGTCTATAAGTGTGGGTGGTGGTATGACTCGAGTGTCTATAAGTGTGGGTGGTGGTATGTCTCAAGTGTCCATAAGTGTGGGTGGTGGTATGACTCAAGTGCTTATAAGTGTGGGTGGTGGTATGACTCAAGTGTCCATAAGTGTGGGTGGTGGTATGACTCAAGTGTCCATAAGTGTGGGTGGTGGTATGACTCAAGTGTCCATAAGTGTGGGTGGTGGTATTACTCAAGTGTCCTTAAGTGTCGGTGGTGGTATGACTCGGGTGTCTAAGTGTGGGTGGTGGTATGTCTCAAGTGTCCATAAGTGTGGGTGGTGGTATGACTCAAGTGTCCATAAGTGTGGGTGGTGGTATGACTCAAGTGTCTATAAGTGTGGGTGGTGGTATGACTCGAGTGTCTATAAGTGTGGGTGGTGGTATGTCTCAAGTGTCCATAAGTGTGGGTGGTGGTATGACTCAAGTGCTTATAAGTGTGGGTGGTGGTATGACTCAAGTGTCCATAAGTGTCGGTGGTGGTATGACTCAAGTGTCCATAAGTGTGGGTGGTGGTATGACTCAAGTGTCCATAAGTGTGGGTGGTGGTATGACCCAAGTGTCCATAAGTGTCGGTGGTGGTATGACTCAAGTATCCATAAGTGTGGGTGGTGGTATGACTCGAGTGTGTAAAGTGTGGGTGGTGGTATGACTCAAGTGTCCATAAGTGTGGGTGGTGGTATGACTCAAGTGTCCATAAGTGTGGGTGGTGGTATGACCCAAGTGTCTAAAGTGTGGGTGGTGGTATGACTCAAGTGTCCATAAGTGTGGGTGGTGGTATGACCCAAGTGTCCATAAGTGTCGGTGGTGGTATGACTCAAGTATCCATAAGTGTGGATGGTGGTATGACTCGAGTGTCTAAAGTGTGGGTGGTGGTATGACTCAAGTGTCCATAAGTGTGGGTGGTGGTATGACTCAAGTGTCCATAAGTGTGGGTGGTGGTATGACTCAAGTGTCCATAAGTGTGGGTGGTGGTATGACTCAAGTGTCCATAAGTGTGGGTGGTGGTATGACTCAAGTGTCCATAAGTGTGGGTGGTGGTATGACTCAAGTGTTTATAAGTGTGGGTGGTGGTATGACTCAAGTGTCCATAAGTGTGGGTGGTGGTATGACTCAGGTGTCTATAAGTGTGGGTGGTGGTATGACTCAAGTGTCCATAAGTGTGGGTGGTGGTATGACTCAAGTGTCCATAAGTGTGGGTGGTGGTATGACTCAAGTGTCCATAAGTGTGGGTGGTGGTATGACTCAAGTGTTTATAAGTGTGGGTGGTGGTATGACTCAGGTGTCTATAAGTGTGGGTGGTGGTATGACTCAAGTGTCTATAAGTGTGGGTGGTGGTATGACTCAAGTGTCCATAAGTGTGGGTGGTGGTATGACTCAAGTGTCCATAAGTGTGGGTGGTGGTATGACTCAAGTGTCCATAAGTGTGGGTGGTGGTATGACTCAAGTGTCCATAAGTGTGGGTGGTGGTATGACCCAAGTGTCCATAAGTGTCGGTGGTGGTATGACTCAAGTATCCATAAGTGTGGGTGGTGGTATGACTCGAGTGTGTAAAGTGTGGGTGGTGGTATGACTCAAGTGTCCATAAGTGTGGGTGGTGGTATGACTCAAGTGTCCATAAGTGTGGGTGGTGGTATGACTCAAGTGTTTATAAGTGTGGGTGGTGGTATGACTCAGGTGTCTATAAGTGTGGGTGGTGGTATGACTCAAGTGTCTATAAGTGTGGGTGGTGGTATGACTCAAGTGTCCATAAGTGTGGGTGGTGGTACGACTCAAGTGTCCATAAGTGTGGGTGGTGGTTTGACTCAAGTGTCCATAAGTGTGGGTGGTGGTATGACTCAAGTGTCCATAAGTGTGGGTGGTGGTATGACTCAAGTGTCCATAAGTGTGGGTGGTAGTATGACTCAAGTGTCCATAAGTGTGGGTGGTGGTATGACTCAAGTGTCCATAAGTGTGGGTGGTGGTATGACTCAAGTGTCCATAAGTGTGGGTGGTGGTATGACTCAGGTGTCTATAAGTGTGGGTGGTGGTATGACTCAAGTGTCCATAAGTGTGGGTGGTGGTATGACTCAAGTGTCCATAAGTGTGGGTGGTGGTATGACTCAAGTGTCCATAAGTGTGGGTGGTGGTATGACTCAAGTGTCCATAAGTGTGGGTGGTGGTATGACCCAAGTGTCTAAAGTGTGGGTGGTGGTATGACTCAAGTGTCCATAAGTGTCGGTGGTGGTATGACTCAAGTATCCATAAGTGTGGATGGTGGTATGACTCGAGTGTCTAAAGTGTGGGTGGTGGTATGACTCAAGTGTCCATAAGTGTGGGTGGTGGTATGACTCAAGTGTCCATAAGTGTGGGTGGTGGTATGACTCAAGTGTCCATAAGTGTGGGTGGTGGTATGACTCAAGTGTCCATAAGTGTGGGTGGTGGTATGACTCAAGTGTCCATAAGTGTGGGTGGTGGTATGACTCAAGTGTCCATAAGTGTGGGTGGTGGTATGACTCAAGTGTTTATAAGTGTGGGTGGTGGTATGACTCAAGTGTCCATAAGTGTGGGTGGTGGTATGACTCAGGTGTCTATAAGTGTGGGTGGTGGTATGACTCAAGTGTCCATAAGTGTGGGTGGTGGTATGACTCAAGTGTCCATAAGTGTGGGTGGTGGTATGACTCAAGTGTCCATAAGTGTGGGTGGTGGTATGACTCAAGTGTTTATAAGTGTGGGTGGTGGTATGACTCAGGTGTCTATAAGTGTGGGTGGTGGTATGACTCAAGTGTCTATAAGTGTGGGTGGTGGTATGACTCAAGTGTCCATAAGTGTGGGTGGTGGTATGACTCAAGTGTCCATAAGTGTGGGTGGTGGTATGACTCAAGTGTCCATAAGTGTGGGTGGTGGTATGACTCAAGTGTCCATAAGTGTGGGTGGTGGTATGACCCAAGTGTCCATAAGTGTCGGTGGTGGTATGACTCAAGTATCCATAAGTGTGGGTGGTGGTATGACTCGAGTGTGTAAAGTGTGGGTGGTGGTATGACTCAAGTGTCCATAAGTGTGGGTGGTGGTATGACTCAAGTGTCCATAAGTGTGGGTGGTGGTATGACTCAAGTGTTTATAAGTGTGGGTGGTGGTATGACTCAGGTGTCTATAAGTGTGGGTGGTGGTATGACTCAAGTGTCCATAAGTATGGGTGGTGGTATGACTCAAGTGTCCATAAGTGTGGGTGGTGGTATGACTCAGGTGTCCATAAGTGTGGGTGGTGGTATGTCTCAAGTGTCCATAAGTGTGGGTGGTGGTATGACTCAAGTGTCTATAAGTGTGGGTGGTGGTATGACTCAAGTGTCCATAAGTGTGGGTGGTAGTATGACTCAAGTGTCCATAAGTGTGGGTGGTGGTATGACTCAAGTGTCCATAAGTGTGGGTGGTGGTATGACTCAAGTGTCCATAAGTGTGGGTGGTGGTATGACTCAGGTGTCTATAAGTGTGGGTGGTGGTATGACTCAAGTGTCCATAAGTGTGGGTGGTGGTATGACTCAAGTGTCCATAAGTGTGGGTGGTGGTATGACTCAAGTGTCCATAAGTGTGGGTGGTGGTATGACTCAAGTGTCCATAAGTGTGGGTGGTGGTATGACCCAAGTGTCTAAAGTGTGGGTGGTGGTATGACTCAAGTGTCCATAAGTGTGGGTGGTGGTATGACCCAAGTGTCCATAAGTGTGGGTGGTGGTATGACTCAGGTGTCTATAAGTGTGGGTGGTGGTATGACTCAGGTGTCTATAAGTGTGGGTGGTGGTATGACTCAAGTGTCCATAAGTGTGGGTGGTGGTATGACTCAAGTGTCCATAAGTGTGGGTGGTGGTATGACTCAAGTGTCCATAAGTGTGGGTGGTGGTATGACTCAAGTGTCCATAAGTGTGGGTGGTGGTATGACTCAAGTGTCCATAAGTGTGGGTGGTGGTATGACTCAAGTGTCCATAAGTGTGGGTGGTGGTATGACTCAGGTGTCTATAAGTGTGGGTGGTGGTATGACTCAGGTGTCCATAAGTGTGGGTGGTGGTATGACTCAAGTGTCCATAAGTGTGGGTGGTGGTATGACTCAAGTGTCCATAAGTGTGGGTGGTGGTATGACTCAAGTGTCCATAAGTGTGGGTGGTGGTATGACTCAAGTGTCTAAAGTGTGGGTGGTGGTATGACTCAAGTGTCCATAAGTGTGGGTGGTGGTATGACTCAAGTGTCCATAAGTGTGGGTGGTGGTATGACTCAGGTGTCATAAGTGTGGGTGGTGGTATGACTCAGGTGTCCATAAGTGTGGGTGGTGGTATGACTCAAGTGTCCATAAGTGTGGGTGGTGGTATGACTCAAGTGTCCATAAGTGTGGGTGGTGGTATGACCCAAGTGTCAAAGTGTGGGTGGTGGTATGACTCAAGTGTCCATAAGTGTGGGTGGTGGTATGACCCAAGTGTCCATAAGTGTGGGTGGTGGTATGACTCAAGTGTCTATAAGTGTGGGTTTGTGGTATGACTCAAGTGTCCATAAGTGTGGGTGGTGGTATGACTCAAGTGTCCATAAGTGTGGGTGGTGGTATGACTCAGGTGTCTATAAGTGTGGGTGGTGGTATGACTCAAGTGTCCATAAGTGTGGGTGGTGGTATGACTTAAGGGTGTAAATTGATTTCTTCTATATATCATAGCTGTAGGAACTGGGAACCATGATCTTAAAAAAAAAAAATTAAAAAAAAATGTATTAGGTATAACTTAAATACACGGGGGTGAGGGTGGGGGGGGGCACTTTATACTGAAAGTGGTAGGGGTGTGCAGCCCACCAACCGAAAAACATACCCGCAGTATGACATATTTTTTGGCAATTTTGATACCCGCAGTATGAAAGAAAATCAATTTTGATAACTGCAGTATGAGTATTCAACGAAAATATTGTGAAAGTGGACCAGCAGTACGAAATTAACACAGTGAAACTTAATTTTTTGCGACCTGCACTACACAAATGATGAAAAAGCAAACAATTTTTTCACTGAAAAATCTTTAGTACATATTTTTATACTAAAAGAGGACGCCTGCAATACGAAAATGGTGCAAAAAAGGCACCTGCTCTGGCAGCACATATATATACTTCACATATGAAAGTGTCCCCCCCCCCTCCCCCACCTCCCTGGTTGAATAATGCTATATGAAGTGAAGCATGAGCCTGACCTCCAATTATCCAAGATCTCTTACTGTCATGTACCATCATGTACCACTGCTGTACATTGAAGGAGTAATCGACTAATACTGTATGTATATTATTCTGGAGTCTCAAGAATATTGGAACACACTCTTCATGTAGTGATGGTACTGAAATTCTTTAATACAATTGTTCAAATCAATCAATTCTAGGAGAATACTTACGGTAATTTTTTAACAACACACTGCAATTTAAAAATCTCCACGACTGTGCAAAAGACGCTCTCACTTTTAAGGCGCTCATTTAATGCCATGTATAGGTGTAACTAGCTCACTTAACGCCAAGTATATGGTGTTTCTAGCTCATGTACCTTAACAACTCCCTGATTTTACTAACTAGCTCATTTATTGTCATGTATATGGTGCAACTAGCTCATTTAACACCATGTGTGGTGACTAGCTCATTTAATGCCATATATATATATATATATATATAAATATGGTGTATTAGCTCATTTATTGTCATGTATATGGTGTAAGTAGCTCATTTCACACCATGTATATGGTGTAACTAGCTCATGTAATGCCATGTATAAGGTGTAACTAGCTCATTTAATGCCATGTATATGGTGTATCTAGCTCATTTAATGTCATGTATATTGTCTAACTAGCTCATTTAACACCATGTATGTGGTGTAACTAGCTCATTTAACACCATGTATGTGGTGTAACTAGCTCATTTAACACCATGTATGTGGTGTAATTGGCTTATTTAATGCCATGTATATGGTGTAATTAGCTCATTTAATGCCATGTATATGGTGTAACTTGCTCATATGGTGTAACTTGGTCATTTAACGCCATGTATATGGTGTAACTAGCTCTTTTAACTCCATGTATATGGTGTAACTAGCTCATTTAACGCCATGTATATGGTGTAACTTGCTCATATGGTGTAACTTGCTCATTTAACGCCATATATAGGGTGTAACTTGCTCATTTAACGCCATGTATAGAGTGTAACTTGCTCATTTACCGCCATGTGCTCAATTAACTCCATGTATATGGTGTAACCAGCTCATTTAACGCCATGTATATGGTGTAACTTGCTCATTTAACGCCATGTATATGGTGTAACTTGCTCATTTAACGCCATGTATATGGTGTAACTTGCTCATTTAACGCTATGTATATGGTGTAACTAGCTCATTTTTTGCCATGTATATGGTGTAACTAGCTCATTTGTTGTCATGTATATTGTGTAACTAGCTCATTTAACGCCATGTATATGGTGTAACTAGCTAATTTAACACCATGTATATGGTGTAATTAGCTCATTTTTGCCATGTATATGGTGTAACTAGCTCATTTCACACCATGTATATGGTGTAACTAGCTCATTTAACACCCATGTATATGGTGGAACTAGCTCATTTAACGCCATGTATATGGTGTAACTAGCTCATTTAACGCCATGTATAAGGTATAAGTAGCTCATTTTTGCCATATATATGGTGTAACTAGCTCATTTAACACCATGTATATGGTGTAACTAGCTCATTTTTGCCATGTATATGGTGTAACTAGCTCATTTAACACCATGTGTATGGTGTAACTTGCTCATATGGTGTAACTTGCTCATTTAACGCCATGTATATGGTGTAACTAGCTCATTTAACGCCATGTATATGGTGTAACTTGCTCATATGGTGTAACTTGCTCATTTAACGCCATGTATATGGTGTAACTAGCTCATTTAACGCCATGTATATGGTGTAACTTGCTCATTTAACGCCATGTATATGGTGTAGCTTGCTCATATGGTGTAACTTGCTCATTTAACGCCATGTATATGGTGTAACTAGCTCATTTAACGCCATGTATATGGTGTAACAAGCTCATTTAATGCCATGTATATGGTGTAACTTGCTCATTTAACGCCATGTATATGGTGTAACTAGCTCATTTAACGCCATGTATATGGTGTAACTAGCTCATTTAACGCCATGTATATGGTGTAACTAGCTCATTTAACGCCATGTGTATGGTGTAACTTGCTCATTTAACACCATGTATATGGTGTAATTAGGTCATTTAACGCCATGTATATGGTGAAATTAGCTCATTTAATGCCATGTATATGGTGTAATTAGCTCATTTAATGCCATGTATATGGTGTAATTAGCTCATTTTACGCCATGTATATGGTGTAATTAGCTCATTTAATGCCATGTATATGGTGTTACTAGCTCATTTAACGCCATGTATATGGTGTAACTAGCTTATTTATTGCCATGTATTTGGAGTAACTAGCTCATTTGTTGCCATGTATATGGTGTAACTAGCTCATTTAACACCATGTATATGGTGTAACTAGCTCATTTTTGCCATGTATATGGTGTAACTAGCTCATTTAACACCATGTATATGGTGTAACTAGCTCATTTAACGCCATGTATATGGTGTAACTTGCTCATATGGTGTAACTTGCTCATTTAACGCCATGTATATGGTGTAACTAGCTCATTTAACGCCATGTATATGGTGTAACTTGCTCATATGGTGTAACTTGCTCATTTAACGCCATGTATATGGTGTAACTTGCTCATTTAGCGCCATGTATATGGTGTAACTAGCTCATTTAACGCCATGTATATGGTGTAACTTGCTCATTTAACGCCATGTATATGGTGTAACTTGCTCATATGGTGTAACTTGCTCATTTAACGCCATGTATATGGTGTAACTAGCTCGTTTAGCGCCATGTATATGGTGTAACTTGCTCATATGGTGTAACTTGCCCATTTAACGCCATGTATATGGTGTAACTTGCTCATTTAACGCCACGTATATGGTGTAACTTGCTTATTTAACGCCATGTATATGGTGTAATTAGGTCATTTATTGCCATGTATATGGTGTAACTAGCTCATTTAACGCCATGTATATGGTGTAACTAGCTCATTTATTGCCATGTCTATGGTGTAACTAGCTCATTTATTGCCATGTATTTGGAGTAACTAGCTCATTTAACGCCATGTATATGGTGTAACTAGCTCATTTAACGCCATGTATATGGTGTAACAAGCTCATTTAATGCCATGTATATGGTGTAACTTGCTCATTTAACGCCATGTATATGGTGTAACTAGCTCATTTAACGCCATGTATATGGTGTAACTAGCTCATTTAACGCCATGTATATGGTGTAACTAGCTCATTTAACGCCATGTATATGGTGTAACTTGCTCATTTAACACCATGTATATGGTGTAATTAGGTCATTTAACGCCATGTATATGGTGAAATTAGCTCATTTAATGCCATGTATATGGTGTAATTAGCTCATTTAATGCCATGTATATGGTGTAATTAGCTCATTTTACGCCATGTATATGGTGTAACTAGCTCATTTAATGCCATGTATATGGTGTAACTAGCTCATTTAACGCCATGTATATGGTGTAACTAGCTCATTTATTGCCATGTATTTGGAGTAACTAGCTCATTTGTTGCCATGTATATGGTGTAACTAGCTCATTTAACGCCATGTATATGGTGTATTTGTTGCCATGCTCATTTTTGCCATGTATATGGTGTAATTAGCTCATTTAACGCCATGTATATGGTGTAACTAGCTCATTTAACGCCATGTATATGGTGTAACTAGCTCATTTAACGCCATGTATATGGTGTAATTTATTTAACGCCATGTATATGGTGTAAAGCTCATTTAACGCCATGGTGTATATGGTGTAACTTGCTCATTTAACGCCATGTATATGGTGTAACTAGCTCATTTAACGCCATGTATATGGTGTAACTAGCTCATTTAACGCCATGGTGTAACTAGCTCATTTAACGCCATGTATATGGTGTAACTAGCTCATTTAACGCCATGTATATATGGTGTAACAAGCTCATTTAACGCCATGTATATGGTGTAACTTGCTCATTTAACGCCATGTATATGGTGTAACTAGCTCATTTAACGCCATGTATATGGTGTAACTAGCTCATTTAACGCCATGTATATGGTGTAACTAGCTCATTTAACGCCATGTATATGGTGTAACTTGCTCATTTAACGCCATGTATATGGTGTAACTAGCTCATTTAACGCCATGTATATGGTGTAATTAGGTCATTTAACGCCATGTATATGGTGAAATTAGCTCATTTAATGCCATGTATATGGTGTAATTAGCTCATTTAATGCCATGTATATGGTGTAATTAGCTCATTTTACGCCATGTATATGGTGTAATTAGCTCATTTAATGCCATGTATATGGTGTAACTAGCTCATTTAACGCCATGTATATGGTGTAACTAGCTCATTTATTGCCATGTATTTGGAGTAACTAGCTCATTTAACGCCATGTATATGGTGTAACTAGCTCATTTAACGCCATGTATATGGTGTAACTAGCTCATTTGTTGCCATGTATATGGTGTAATTAGCTCATTTAACGCCATGTATATGGTGTAACTAGCTCATTTAACGCCATGTATATGGTGTAACTAGCTCATTTAACGCCATGTATATGGTGTAACTAGCTCATTTAATGCCATGTATATGGTGTAACTAGCTCATTTAACGCCATGTATATGGTGTAACTAGCTCATTTAACGCCATGTATATGGTGTAACTTGCTCATTTAACGCCATGTATATGGTGTAACTTGCTCATTTAACGCCATGTATATGGTGTAACTTGCTCATATGGTGTAACTTGCTCATTTAACACCATGTATATGGTGTAATTAGGTCATTTAACGCCATGTATATGGTGAAATTAGCTCATTTAATGCCATGTATATGGTGTAATTAGCTCATTTAATGCCATGTATATGGTGTAATTAGCTCATTTTACGCCATGTATATGGTGTAACTTGCTCATTTAACGCCATGTATATGGTGTAACCAGCTCATTTAACGCCATGTATATGGTGTAAATGTATATGGTGTAACTAGCTCATTTAACACCATGTATTTGGTGTAACTAGCTCATTTAATGCCATGTATATGGTGTAACTAGCTCATTTGTTGCCATGTATATTGTGTAACTAGCTCATTTAACGCCATGTATATGGTGACACTAGCTCATTTAAGACCATGTGTATGGTGTAACTAGCTCATTTTTGCCATGTATATGGTGTAACTAGCTCATTTAATACCATGTATATGGTGTAACTAGCTCATTTAACGCCATGTATATGGTGTAATTAGCTCATTTAACGCCGTGTAACTAGCTTATTTAACACCATGTTTATGGTGTAATTAGCTCATTTGTTGCCATGTATATGGTGTAACTAGCTCATTTATTGCCATGTATTTGGAGTAACTAGCTCATTTAACGCCATGTATATGGTGTAACTAGCTCATTTATTGCCATTTATTTGGAGTAACTAGCTCATTTAACGCCGTGTAACTAGCTCATTTAAGACCATGTGTATGGTGTAACTAGCTCATTTTTGCCATGTATATGGTGTAACTAGCTCATTTAATACCATGTATATGGTGTAACTAGCTCATTTAACGCCATGTATATGGTGTAATTAGCTCATTTAACGCCGTGTAACTAGCTTATTTAACACCATGTTTATGGTGTAATTAGCTCATTTGTTGCCATGTATATGGTGTAACTAGCTCATTTATTGCCATGGTGTAGCTCATTTAACGGGTGTAACTAGCTCATTTAACGCCATGTATATGGTGTAACTAGCTCATTTAATGCCATGTATATGGTGTAACTAGCTCATTTAACGCCGTGTAACTAGCTTATTTAACACCATGTTTATGGTGTAACTGCTCATTTTTGCCATGTATATGGTGTAACTAGCTCATTTAACACGATGTATATGGTGTAACTGCCTATTTTTGCCATGTATATGGTGTAACTAGCTCATTTAACACCATGTATATGGTGTAACTAGCTCATTTAACGCCATGTATATGGTGTAAATAGCTCATTTAACACCATGTATATGGTGTAATTAGCTCATTTTTGCCATGTAGATGGTGTAACTAGCTCATTTAACACCATGTATATGGTGTAACTAGCTCATTTAACGCCATGTATATGGTGCTCATTTAACTTGCTCATTTAACGCCATGTATATGGTGTAACATTTAAGCTCATTTGGTGCCATGTATATGGTGTAACTTGCTCATTTAACGCCATGTATATGGTGTAACTAGCTCATTTAACGCCAACGCCATGTATATGGTGTAACTTGCTCATTTAACGCCATGTATATGGTGTAACTAGCTCATTTAACGCCATGTATATGGTGTAACTTGCTCATTTAACGCCATGTATATGGTGTAACTTGCTCATTTAACGCCATGTATATGGTGTAACTAGCTCATTTACGCCATGCCATGTATTTAATGGTGTAATTTTAGCTCATTTAACGCCATGTATATGGTGTAACTAGCTCATTTAACGCCATGTATATGGTGTAACTAGCTCATTTAACGCCATGTATATGGTGTAACTAGCTCATTTAACGCCATGTATATGGTGTAATTAGCTCATTTAACGCCATGTATATGGTGTAATTAGCTCATTTAACGCCATGTATATGGTGAAATTAGCTCATTTAATGCCATGTATATGGTGTAATTAGCTCATTTAACGCCATGTATATGGTGTAATTAGCTCATTTAATGCCATGTATATGGTGTAACTAGCTCATTTAACGCCATGTATATGGTGTAACTAGCTCATTTATTGCCATGTATATGGTGTAACTAGCTCATTTAACGCCATGTATATGGTGTAACTAGCTCATTTAACGCCATGTATATGGTGTAACTAGCTCATTTAACGCCATGTATATGGTGTAACTAGCTCATTTAACGCCATGTATATGGTGTAACTAGCTCATTTAATGCCATGTATATGGTGTAACTAGCTCATTTAACGCCATGTATATGGTGTAATTAGCTCATTTCATTTAATGCCATGTATATGGTGTAATTAGCTCATTTAATGCCATGTATATGGTGTAATTAGCTCATTTAACGCCATGTATATGGTGTAATTAGCTCATTTAATGCCATGTATATGGTGTAACTAGCTCATTTAACGCCATGTATATGGTGTATTTAAGCCTCATTTATTGCCATGTATATGGTGTAACTAGCTCATTTGTTGCCATGTATATGGTGTAACTAGCTCATTTAACGCCATGTATATGGTGTAACTAGCTCATTTAGCTCATTTAACGCCATGTATATGGTGTAACTAGCTCATTTTTTGCCATGTATATGGTGTAACTAGCTCATTTAACGCCATGTATATGGTGTAACTAGCTCATTTAACGCCATGTATATGGTGTAACTAGCTCATTTTGCCATGTATATGGTGTAACTAGCTCATTTAACGCCATGTATATGGTGTAACTAGCTCATTTAGCTCATTTAACGCCATGTATATGGTGTAACATTTAACGCCATGTATATGGTGTAACTTGCTCATTTAACGCCATGTATATGGTGTAACTAGCTCATTTAACGCCATGTATATGGTGTAACTAGCTCATTTAACGCCATGTATATGGTGTAACTTAGCTCATTTAACGCCATGTAACTTGTAATGGTGTAGCTTGCTCATTTAACGCCATGTATATGGTGTAACTTGCTCATTTAACGCCATGTATATGGTGTAACATATGGTGTAACTTGCTCATTTAACGCCATGTATATGGTGTGCTAAACGCCATGTATATGGTGTATATGGTGTAACTGCTCATTTAACGCCATGTATATGGTGTAAGCTCATTTAGCTCATTTAACGCCATGTATATGGTGTAATTAGCTCATTTAACGCCATGTATATGGTGTAACTAGCTCATTTAACGCCATGTATATGGTGTAACTAGCTCATTTAACGCCATGTATATGGTGTAACTAGCTCATTTAACGCCATGTATATGGTGTAACTAGCTCATTTAACGCCATGTATATGGTGTAATTAGCTCATTTAGGTGCCATGTATTTATGGTGCTCATTTAATTAGCTCATTTAACGCCATGTATATGGTGTAATTAGCTCATTTAACGCCATGTATATGGTGTAATTAGCTCATTTAACGCCATGTATATGGTGTAATTAGCTCATTTAACGCCATGTATATGGTGTAACATTTAGCTCATTTAATGCCATGTATATGGTGTAATTAGCTCATTTAACGCCATGTATATGGTGTAACTAGCTCATTTAACGCCATGTATATGGTGTAACTAGCTCATTTAACGCCATGTATATGGTGTAACTAGTGTAACTAGCTCATTTGCCATGTATATGGTTAATTAGCTCATTTAATTGCCATGTATATGGTGTAATTAGCTCATTTTTGCCATGTATATGGTGTAATTAGCTCATTTAACGCCATGTATATGGTGTAATTAGCTCATTTAACGCCATGTATATGGTGTAATTAGCTCATTTAATGCCATGTATATGGTGTAACTAGCTCATTTAACGCCATGTATATGGTGTAACATTTAAGCCATGTATATGGTGTAACTAGTCATTTAACGCCATTTAACGCCATGTATATGGTGTAACTAGCTCATTTAACGCCATGTATATGGTGTAACTAGCTCATTTAACACCATGTGCCATGTATATGGTGTAACTAGCTCATTTAACGCCATGTATATGGTGTAACTAGCTCATTTAACGCCATGTATATGGTGTAACTAGCTCATTTAACGCCATGTATATGGTGTAACTAGCTCATTTAACGCCATGTATATGGTGTAACTAGCTCATATATTGCCATGTATATGGTGTAATTAGCTCATTTAACGCCATGTATATGGTGTAATATTAGCTCATTTAACGCCATGTATATGGTGTAATTAGCTCATTTAATGCCATGTATATGGTGTAACTAGCTCATTTAACGCCATGTATATGGTGTAACTAGCTCATTTAACGCCATGTATATGGTGTAACTAGCTCATTTATTGCCATGTATATGGTGTAATGTATTTATGGTGTAACTAGCTCATTTAACGCCATGTATATGGTGTAACTAGCTCATTTAACGCCATGTATATGGTGTAATTAGCTCATTTAACGCCATGTATATGGTGTAATTAGCTCATTTTTCATATGGTGTAACTAGCTCATTTAACGCCATGTATATGGTGTAATTAGTTGCCATGTATATGGTGTAATTAGCTCATTTTTGCCATGTATATGGTGTAATTAGCTCATTTAACGCCATGTATATGGTGTAACTAGCTCATTTAATGCCATGTATATGGTGTAACTAGCTCATTTAACGCCATGTATATGGTGTAACTAGCTCATTTCATGGTTAACGCCATTTATATGGTGTAACTAGCTCATTTGCCATGTATATGGTGTAACTAGCTCATTTAACGCCATGTATATGGTGTAAACATTTAACGCCATGTATATGGTGTCATTTAACCCATGTATATGGTGTAATTAGCTCATTTAACGCCATGTATATGGTGTAATTAGCTCATTTAACGCCATGTATATGGTGTAACTTGCTCAATAACTTGCTCATTTAACGCCATGTATATGGTGTAATTAGCTCATTTAACGCCATGTATATGGTGTAATTAGCTCATTTAACGCCATGTATATGGTGTAAGCTCATTTAACGCCATGTATATGGTGTAACTAGCTCATTTAACGCCATGTATATGGTGTAACTAGCTCATTTAACGCCATGTATATGGTGTAACTAGCTCATTTAACGCCATGTATATGGTGTAATTAGCTCATTTAACGCCATGTATATGGTGTAATTAGCTCATTTAACGCCATGTATATGGTGTAATTAGCTCATTTAATGCCATGTATATGGTGTAATTAGCTCATTTAATGCCATGTATATGGTGTAATTAGCTCATTTAACGCCATGTATATGGTGTAATTGCTCATTTAACGCCATGTATATGGTGTAACTAGCTCATTTAACGCCATGTATATGGTGTAACTAGCTCATTTTTGCCATGTATATGGTGTAACTAGCTCATTTGTTGCCATGTATATGGTGTAACTAGCTCATTTAACGCCATGTATATGGTGTAACATTTTAAGCTCATTTAATGCCATGTATATGGTGTAACTTGCTCATTTAACGCCATGTATATGGTGTAATTAGCTCATTTAACGCCATGTATATGGTGTAATTAGCTCATTTTATGGTGTAATGGTGTAACTAGCTCATTTAACGCCATGTATATGGTGTAATTAGCTCATTTAAACGCCATGTGTGCTCATATGGTGTAATTAGCTCATTTAACGCCATGTATATGGTGTAACTAGCTCATTTAACGCCATGTATATGGTGTAGCTCATTTAACGCCATGTATATGGTGTAATTAGCTCATTTAACGCCATGTATATGGTGTTAGCTCATTTAACGCCATGTATATGGTGTAATTAGCTCATTTAATGCCATGTATATGGTGTAATTAGCTCATTTAACGCCATGTATATGGTGTAACTAGCTCATTTTTTTTGCCATGTATATGGTGTAACTAGCTCATTTAACGCCATGTATATGGTGTAACTAGCTCATTTAACGCCATGTATATGGTGTAACTTGCTCATTTAACGCCATGTATATGGTGTAACTAGCTCATTTAACGCCATGTATATGGTGTAACTAGCTCATTTAACGCCATGTATATGGTGTAACTAGCTCATTTAACGCCATGTATATGGTGTAACTTGCTCATTTAACGCCATGTATATGGTGTAACTAGCTCATTTAACGCCATGTATATGGTGTAACTAGCTCATTTAACGCCATGTATATGGTGTAACTAGCTCATTTAACGCCATGTATATGGTGTAACTAGCTCATTTAACGCCATGTATATGGTGTAATTAGCTCATTTAACGCCATGTATATGGTGTAATTAGCTCATTTAATGCCATGTATATGGTGTAATTAGCTCATTTAATTGCCATGTATATGGTGTTAGCTCATTTAACGCCATGTATATGGTGTAATTAGCTCATTTAACGCCATGTATATGGTGTAACTAGCTCATTTAACGCCATGTATATGGTGTAATATTAGCTCATTTAACGCATGTATATGGTGTAATATGGTGTAACTAGCTCATTTTTGCCATGTATATGGTGTAACTAGCTCATTTAACGCCATGTATATGGTGTAACTAGCTCATTTAACGCCATGTATATGGTGTAACTAGCTCATTTAACGCCATGTATATGGTGTAATTAGCTCATTTCATTTAACGCCATGTATATGGTGTAACTAGCTCATTTAACGCCATGTATATGGTGTAACTAGCTCATTTAACGCCATGTATATGGTGTAAGCTCATTTAGCTCATTTAACGCCATGTATATGGTGTAACTAGCTCATTTAACGCCATGTATATGGTGTAACTCATTTAAGCTCATTTAACGCCATGTATATGGTGTAACTAGCTCATTTAACGCCATGTATATGGTGTAACTTGCTCATTTAACGCCATGTATATGGTGTAATTAGCTCATTTAATGCCATGGTGTCATTTATGGTGTAATTAGCTCATTTATTGCCATGTATATGGTGTAATTAGCTCATTTAACGCCATGTATATGGTGTAATTAGCTCATTTAATGCCATGTATATGGTGTAATTAGCTCATTTAACGCCATGTATATGGTGTAATTAGCTCATTTATTGCCATGTATATGGTGTAATTAGCTCATTTAACGCCATGTATATGGTGTAACTAGCTCATTTAACGCCATGTATATGGTGTAACTAGCTCATTTAACGCCATGTATATGGTGTAACTAGCTCATTTAACGCCATGTATATGGTGTAACTAGCTCATTTTTGCCATGTATATGGTGTAACGCCATGTGTTAGCTCATTTAACGCCATGTATATGGTGTAACTAGCTCATTTAACGCCATGTATATGGTGTAACTAGCTCATTTTTAATGCCATGTATATGGTGTATGGTGTAACTAGCTCATTTAACGCCATGTATATGGTGTAATTAGCTCATTTAACGCCATGTATATGGTGTAACTAGCTCATTTTTGCCATGTATATGGTGTAACATTTAGCTCATTTAATGCCATGTATATGGTGTAACTAGCTCATTTAACGCCATGTATATGGTGTAATTAGCTCATTTAATGCCATGTATATGGTGTAACTTTAGCTCATTTAATGCCATGTATATGGTGTAACTAGCTCATTTAACGCCATGTATATTTAACTTGCCATGTATATGGTGTAACTTAGCTCATTTAACGCCATGTATATGGTGTAACTAGCTCATTTAACGCCATGTATATGGTGTAACTAGCTCATTTAACGCCATGTATATTTAGCTCTTAGCTCATTTAACGCCATGTATATTCATTTAACGCCATGTATATGGTGTAACTAGCTCATTTAACGCCATGTATATGGTGTAACTAGCTCATTTAACGCCATGTATATGGTGTAACTAGCTCATTTAACGCCATGTATATGGTGTAACTAGCTCATTTAACGCCATGTATATGGTGTAACTTGCTCATTTAACGCCATGTATATGGTGTAATTAGCTCATTTTTAATGGTGTGCCATGTATATGGTGTAATTAGCTCATTTAACGCCATGTATATGGTGTAACTTAGCTCATTTAACGCCATGTATATGGTGTAACTAGCTCATTTAACGCCATGTATATGGTGTAACTAGCTCATTTAACGCCATGTATATGGTGTAACGCCATGTATATGGTGTAAGCTCATTTAACGCCATGTATATGGTGTAACTAGCTCATTTGTTGCCATGTATATGGTGTAACTTGCTCATTTAACGCCATGTATATGGTGTAACTAGCTCATTTAACGCCATGTATATGGTGTAACTAGCTCATTTAACGCCATGTATATGGTGTAACTTGCTCATTTAACGCCATGTATATGGTGTAACTGCTCATAACGCCATGCCATGCTCATTTAACGCCATGTATATGGTGTAACTAGCTCATTTAACGCCATGTATATGGTGTAATTAGCTCATTTAATGCCATGTATATGGTGTAATTAGCTCATTTATTACCATGTATATGGTGTAATTAGCTCATTTTACGCCATGTATATGGTGTAATTAGCTCATTTAATGCCATGTATATGGTGTAACTAGCTCATTTAACGCCATGTATATGGTGTAACTAGCTCATTTAACGCCATGTATTTGGAGTAACTAGCTCATTTAACGCCATGTATATGGTGTAACTAGCTCATTTAACGCCATGTATATGGTGTAACAAGCTCATTTAATGCCATGTATATGGTGTAACTTGCTCATTTAACGCCATGTATATGGTGTAACTAGCTCATTTAACGCCATGTATATGGTGTAACTAGCTCATTTAACGCCATGTATATGGTGTAACTAGCTCATTTAACGCCATGTATATGGTGTAACTTGCTCATTTAACGCCATGTATATGGTGTAATTAGGTCATTTAACGCCATGTATATGGTGAAATTAGCTCATTTAATGCCATGTATATGGTGTAATTAGCTCATTTAATGCCATGTATATGGTGAAATTAGCTCATTTAATGCCATGTATATGGTGTAATTAGCTCATTTAATGCCATGTATATGGTGTAATTAGCCCATTTTACGCCATGTATATGGTGTAATTAGCTCATTTAATGCCATGTATATGGTGTAACTAGCTCATTTAAGCCTCATTTAACTAGCCATTTGCCATATATGGTGTAACTAGCTCATTTATTGCCATGTATATGGTGTAACTAGCTCATTTGTTGCCATGTATATGGTGTAATTAGCTCATTTAACGCCATGCCATGTATATGGTGTAACTAGCTCATTTAACTAGCCATGTATATGGTGTAACTAGCTCATTTTTGCCATGTATATGGTGTAACTAGCTCATTTAACGCCATGTATATGGTGTAAAGCTCATTTTGCCATGTATATGGTGTAACTAGCTCATTTAACGCCATGTATATGGTGTAACTAGCTCATTTAACGCCATGTATATGGTGTAATTAGCTCATTTAACGCCATGTATATGGTGTAACTTAGCTCATTTAACGCCATGTATATGGTGTAACTAGCTCATTTAACGCCGCCATGTATATGGTGTAATTGCTCATGTATATGGTGTAATTGCTCATTTAACGCCATGTATATGGTGTAATTAGCTCATTTAACGCCATGTATATGGTGTAATTAGCTCATTTAACGCCATGTATATGGTGTAACTAGCTCATTTAACGCCATGTATATGGTGTAACTAGCTCATTTTGCCATGTATATGGTGTAACTAGCTCATTTAACGCCATGTATATGGTGTAATTAGCTCATTTTTGCCATGTATATGGTGTACGCCTAGCTCATTTAATGCCATGTATATGGTGTAACTAGCTCATTTAACGCCATGTATATGGTGTAACTAGCTCATTTAACGCCATGTATATGGTTAACTAGCTCATTTAACGCCCATGTATATGGTGTATGGTGTAACTAGCTCATTTTGCCATGTATATGGTGGCTCATTTAACGCCATGTATATGGAGTAACTAGCTCATTTAACGCCATGTATATGGTGTAACTAGCTCATTTTTTGCCATGTACACCATTTATGGTGTAACTAGCTCATTTAACGCCATGTATATGGTGTAACTAGCTCATTTAACGCCATTTAACAGTTTGCCATTTGTATATGGTGTAACTAGCTCATTTAACATATGTGTTTGTGTAACTAGCTCATTTTGCCATGTAATGGTTAACTAGCTCATTTAACACCATGTATATGGTGTAATTAGCTCATTTAAAACCATGTATATGGTGTAACTAGCTCATTTAACACCATGTATATGGTGTAATTAGCTCATTTAACGCCCATGGTGTAACTTATGGTGGTGTAATTAGCTCATTTAACGCCATGTATATGGTGTAACTAGCTCATTTATTGCCATGTATTTGGAGTAACTAGCTCATTTAACGCCATGTATATGGTGTAACTAGCTCATTTAACGCCATGTATATGGTGTAACAAGCTCATTTAATGCCATGTATATGGTGTAACTTGCTCATTTAACGCCATGTATATGGTGTAACTAGCTCATTTAACGCCATGTATATGGTGTAACTTGCTCATTTAACGCCATGTATATGGTGTAATTAGCTCATTTAATGCCATGTATATGGTGTAATTAGCTCATTTATTACCATGTATATGGTGTAATTAGCTTATTTTACGCCATGTATATGGTGTAATTAGCTCATTTAATGCCATGTATATGGTGTAACTAGCTCATTTAACGCCATGTATATGGTGTAACTAGCTCATTTATTGCCATGTACATGTATTTGGAGTAACTAGCTCATTTAACGCCATGTATATGGTGTAACTAGCTCATTTAACGCCATGTATATGGTGTAACAAGCTCATTTAATGCCATGTATATGGTGTAACTTGCTCATTTAACGCCATGTATATGGTGTAACTAGCTCATTTAACGCCATGTATATGGTGTAACTAGCTCATTTAACGCCATGTATATGGTGTAATTAGCTCATTTAACGCCATGTATATGGTGTAATTAGCTCATTTAACGCCATGTATATGGTGAAATTAGCTCATTTAATGCCATGTATATGGTGTAATTAGCTCATTTAATGCCATGTATATGGTGAAATTAGCTCATTTAATGCCATGTATATGGTGTAATTAGCTCATTTAATGCCATGTATATGGTGTAATTAGCCCATTTTAACGCCATGTATATGGTGTAATTAGCTCATTTAATGCCATGTATATGGTGTAACTAGCTCATTTAACGCCATGTATATGGTGTAACTAGCTTATTTATTGCCATGTATTTGGAGTAACTAGCTCATTTGTTGCCATGTATATGGTGTAATTAGCTCATTTAACGCCATGTATATGGTGTAACTAGCTCATTTTTGCCATGTATATGGTGTAACTAGCTCATTTAACACCATGTATATGGTGTAACTAGCATATTTAACGCCATGTATATGGTGTAACTTGCTCATTTAACGCCATGTATATGTGTGCTCATTTAACGCCATGTATATGGTTGCTCATTTAACGCCATGTATATGGTGTAACTAGCTCATTTAACGCCATGTATATGGTGTAACTAGCTCATTTAACGCCATGTATATGGTGTAACTAGCTCATTTTAATGCCATGTATGGTGTGGTAACTTGCTCATTTAACGCCATGTATATGGTGTAACTTGCTCATTTAATGCCATGTATGGTGTAACTTGCTCATATGGTCCTTAGCTCATTTAACGCCATGTATATGGTGTAACTAGCTCATTTAACGCCATGTATATGGTGTAACTAGCTCATTTAACGCCATGTATATGGTGTAACTAGCTCATTTAACGCCATGTATATGGTGTAACTAGCTCATTTAACGCCATGTATGGTGTAACTAGCTCATTTAACGCCATGTATATGGTGTAATTAGCTCATTTAACGCCATGTATATGGTGTAACTAGCTCATTTAACGCCATGTATATGGTGTAACATTTAAGCTCATTTAACGCCATGTATATGGTGTAAATTTAACGCCTGCTCATTTAACGCCATGTATATGGTGTAATTAGCTCATTTAATGCCATGTATATGGTGTAATTATTTTCATTTAACGCCATGTATATGGTGTAATTAGCTCATTTATTGCCATGTATTTGGTGTAACTAGCTCATTTTAACGCCATGTATATGGTGTAAGCTCATTTATGCCTCATTTAACAAGCTCATTTGTTGCCATGTATATGGTGTAACTAGCTCATTTAACGCCATGTATATGGTGTAACTAGCATTTCATTTAGCTCATTTTGCCATGTATATGGTGTAACTAGCTCATTTAACGCCATGTATATGGTGTAACTAGCTCATTTAACGCCATGTATATGGTGTAACATTTAAGCTCATTTAACGCCATGTATATGGTGTAACTAGCTCATTTAACACCATGTATATGGTGTAACTAGCTCATTTAACACCA
>JAIGNY010000653.1:0-50000 GCA_020152595.1 Chiridota heheva
GAAATGTTTGCTGGCCCTTCTAAGTCTATGTTATTGTATATGCTAGATTCATTCGGATCGGGCCGAGCGAAAACCGAATTTTGGAGTCAATTTTGGTGATATTTGGAATGCAAAATTCTTTGAAACTACGCACTAATACAAAGTGTTGTTGCATCCATGAATCGATCTATGTAAGGCAAACATGAAAACACAGCTGGATTTGGGGCTAGCCTTGCTTAAACTCGAAATTCCTGAGCTAAAAACTGTTTTCAGGTTTTAGATAATAATTTTGCATGAAAAAATACTTCTTTGCGGAACCCCCAAAGGTTTTCCTACATGAATAATTTAAGTTCATAATTGTATAACAACTCTTTTTCATTTCAAAAACGCACAAAACGATCATCGAAAGTAAACTGGTAAAGACTGATCGCAAAACAAACAATATAATCATTTTTCCATATAAGTTTTGAAATATACTTTCTTTCTTTTTTTCTTTCATTTTGAAGCAGCGGAGGCCGAAATTTCGTACTAAACGAAATAATATAAATTTTTGCTCCATGAAGCCAAAAATATTAGTGTCACTCAAAAACTGGTATCGACAGCCAATTACATCCGTATGAATACCCCTGTAGAGACAATACTGCTGAAATATAACCATGCAGAATAAAAACTCTGGACAAAGATACCAACTGATTATCCTACAAGCCGTCAAGAATAATAAATTACGTCATATATAATGCAATATATATTACTATATTATATATATTTATATATATATATATATATATATATATATATATATATATATATATATATATATATATATATATATATATATATATAATATATATATATATATATATATATATATATATATATATATATATATATATATATATATATATATATATATATATATATATATATATATATATATATATATATATATATATATATATATATAATTATTATATGATTATAGCACAATGAAAAGACGTTATCACAAATTGAGCTTCCACGGCAGGGTGGGCAAGTCTCTCATCTCTCCTGGAATGGTGACCTTCTCATAGTGACAAAGGACATCGTTAACCACCTCGCCGCTTCTTTCAGCAACATCTCGTCCTCGACCAACTACTCCACTGCCTTTGAAACCAAAAAAGCTCGCGATAAAGCCCGGAGTATCACCTTTCCCTCAGACAACTCCGAGAGCTACAACACCCCTCTCACCCTTTCTGAATTAAACCAAGCCATCCACGACGCTGGCTGCACCTCCAAGGGTCCAGATAACATCCCCTACCAGTTCCTGAAACACCTCCTCAACAAGGCCACCACTACCCTACTCACCATCCTCAACCACATTTGGTCTTCACACTTCTTTCCCCAATCTGGAGGACAGCTAGTGTCAACCCCGTCCTTAAATCAGGGAAGGACAATGCCGACCCTCCAGCTACCGCCTCATCTCCCTCACCTGCTGTCTCTGTTAAAATCATGGAAAGGATCATTAATCAGAGACTAAGCTGGCTCCTTGAGACCAACAGAATCCTCTTCACTCACCAAAGCGGCTTCCTGAAACGTCGCAATGCCCTAGACCAAATAATTACGCTCGACACCGCTATCCGGGAATCCTTTGCAAAAAAGGAACACCTCATTGCCATTTTTTCCACCTCGAGAAAGCTTTCGACACTACTTGGAAATACGGCATTATCCGCAAACTTCACACCATCGGCCTCAGAGGCCATCTTCCCATCTTTATTCAAAACTTCCTCTCACCCAGGCAGTTTCAAGTTCGTATTGGCCACTCCCTTTCCTATCCCTACCCCCAAGAAGAAGGTGTTTCCCAAGGCAGCATCCTCTCTCCCACTCTCTTCAACCTGAGCATTAATGACATCGCGGACAACCTTGGCCCCAACATCAAACGTACCCTCTACGTGGATGACTTCACCATCCTCTACTCCTACCCTAGTTTTCCTCTTATTGAAAATAGACTCCAATTCAGCCTCAACCAGCTGCAAGTCTGGTGCAACAATAACGGTTTTAAATTCTCTAAAGACAAGACAGTCTGCATGCTCTGATGTCATTTCAACAACCTCCACCCCAACCCGAACCTCGTACTCAATGGCAATCGCATCCCTAAAGTTGAACACACGAAGTTCCTGGGTTTAACTCTAGACCCCAAGCTCTCCTACAAGCAACACATCACCAACCTGAAACTTAAATGCAACAGCTCCCTCAAAATTCTCCGCCTCCTCTCCAACACCACTTGGGGTGCGAACCGCCATGCTCTCCTCAAAATCTTCAGGCTCACCATTCGTACCAAGCTTGACTACGGCAATATTGTCTACTGTTCGCTCACAACTCATACCACAACGACATCAACACCCTCCAAAATAAAGCCCTCAGGCTTTGTCTAGGTGCCTACAGGACCTCCCCAATCACCAGCCTTCATGTTGAGGCCAACGAACCCCCTTTCTATTTAGATGTAGAAAGCTTGTTCCCTCTTATGCTTTTAGAGTCCTCACCAACACCTAGAACCCTCTTTACAACCTCATTAGGTACCCCAATTTCTCCACCCTCTTTGATAGGACTAAAACCCTATCCCCTCCCTTTAGCTTGCGCATTAAATCAAACCTCTTCCATCTTGGCATCAACCCCGCCACTCTCGGCACCTTCTCCTGGCCCGATTTTCCTCCTTGGACCACCCCCTCCCTTTTATCCACCTGGGCCTCTCCACTCATCACAAAACCCAAACCCACCCTAACATCTTCATCAATCTTCACAACCAAATCAAAGACCAACTCTCAAATTACACCTCCATCTATACTGATGGCTCCAATGAAGGCAACAAGACAGCTGCTGCTGCCGTCATCCAAGACATTATCCTGAGTAGCAGACTTTCCGACTACTCGTCCATTTTTTCAGCCGGGAAAAGGCCATTTTCCTTGCCCCCAACTTTATCTCCGCCCAGCCGCTTTGCCATTTTCTCTGACTCAAAGGCTGTTCTTACTTCTTTACTCAACCTTAAATGGGATGACTTCACATCCCACCTCCTCCTCCGAAAACTCCTTTCGCCCACCCTCTGCAGGAAAAGTGTTCTTATCTTGTGGATACCCAGCCATGTTGGTATCCCTAGCAATGACAGGGCTGATGCAGCCGCTAAGCTTACCCTCAAGCTTCCTACCCCAGAAAATTATATCGGAAAATTCTAAAGAGCAAAAAAATAAAACTCTTTTTTTTCTTTCATATGTTACATTATTTTGATATAAAAGAATATTTTTAGAGCATCGGCATGGCAACCCCACACCCCCATTAATTTATCGGCGTTCCTTACTCTGGCCCCGAGGCCGGCGACAGGATCGCTGGTCCCGGGTCTCCTATGCCGGATAATTTTGAAAAGCAAAAAAAAGGGCTACCTATTTCTGTTCCAGTTTTTCTCTATAAATTGTCAAGCATGGGTTTTCGCCAATTTTCCCCCCTGTTCCAACCTACATTCATTTTCTTAATTTGTAAGCGACCCAGACCCCCTTCCCCCTCCCTCCGCATCTCAACGGTACTCCTGGCCCCAATATCAAAACCATCGAAGGTCCTAAATCAGCCGTGGCCACAATCAATGTCAAAAGTAAACAGATTTCGGCTGTAAATAATAGGCCTACTGGTAAGAAATGCTTAACTTAAATGATGCATTTCTTTACTAACAATTACCCGTAACAATAGAGATAATGTAACCCACTTAAAATGAATTATATATATATATATATATATATATATATATATATATATATATATATATATATATATATATATATATATATATATATATATATATATATATATATATATATATATATATATATATATATATATATATATATATATATATATATATATATATATATATATATATATATATATATATATATATATATATATATATATATATATATATATATATATATATATATATGTATATATATATATATATATATATATATATATATATATATATATATATATATATATATATATATATATATATATAAATATATATATTTTATATATATATATATATATATATATATATATATATATATATATATATATATATATATATATATATATATATATATATATATATATATATATATATATAATATATATATATATATGTATGTAATTTTCCCTTCAACAATAGTCTGTTGTGGTTACCATACTTTCTGTACCCGTACTACATGAAAAGTAAGTTAAGCTATTTCCTAAAATTCTTACTGAAGTATGTATTCATTGTTTTCAGTCGGTAACTTCTACTTTCTGATGATGTTGACAAGCCTTACCACTTTCCATCACAGGTTATCTATGATTCCACTTCTTTGCAATTTTTGAATATTCGATATATCTGTATGTGACCTGACCTATATGATAGAAAATATACATACAAAATGTCAGAAGTTTTTGAAAGTTTTGGACCAATTATGCTTGACAAATTTTTCTTACGATAAAATTTTATAAAATACAAAAAACAATAATTGGGTTTGCCTGATAGTCCTAGGCATTTTGCATTGCACTGCTTGAGAGAGAGAGAGAGTTGAACACACAATTACAATGACGGGGTCGTTGCCTGCGTATTCGCTTATGATAGTACAAATGCTATCACGAAACGCTTAATACGACCCGGACGAGAACACAGGTACGACGTACGGACAGACATAACATCGACAACCAAGTCAATGTCCACGGCCTTTGATAACCAGTTGTGGTGCACTGGCGTTGCACTGCTTGGTTTGTGCCAGGTCTTAAATAAGATCTGATGTTTGTCTTTTATCATGCATCTCATTGTGCAACGATTATAATCCACCCAACACGTGACTTTTGAAAAGGGGGACTGGATGAGTTAAATATAAAACTATAACTCGGAACATGCAACAATAAGGCCTAGACGCTCTTTCTGATTAACGATTAATAAAAGCTTTATTGATGCAGCACTCGTTAGCTGTTATCCTTTAGGGCAGGGAATATCCCGCAACACACTCATATACCTTCCATCGTATTATCTTTTTTCTAGGGAAACGTTGTCCAAATAACACTTCCCGTATGTAAAAAGTTACCCCACACGCACGCACATTATAAACTAGAAACCATACATGCCAAAAGGTTGTGTGGTTTCCGATGCCTTACTTTTTAGAAGCTGTTGTAGTTCAGGTGTTTAGCTGTTTCCAGTAAACCCGTATTATGCCCCGCCCACAATTCACATCAGCGCTTTTGAATATTTGTATAAGATGGGCAACTGTTCCCTGGATATACGGTATCTATTTTCGGAGACCACATAACATATGGACGGCCGTTTTGGCAAAAATTAGAAAGACAGAAAAATACTAAGAAACATGAATTATTAACGTGAAAAACTTAAAATGGAAAGAAAAAAAGAAACTAATAAAACGAAAAGTATCTTTAAAAAAACACAACTTTGAATAGAAAATAAATTAAAAGAATTCAATACAAAGTAAATTAAAAAGAAAAAGAAATAAGCAGAAACATATAAATTAAAAATGAAATTAATAAAAGAAAGCAATAAAAAAAGTATTCAAATAAGGAAAATATAAATTGAATATGAAATAAATAAAAAGAAAACAATATAAAAGAAAATAAATAATACGAAATGTATAAAATGGAATTTTAGAGAATAATGAAGAGAAAGCAACAAAAATAATAAATAGAAAAGAAACACAACTACAATTAAAAATCGATAAGATCTTATAACACACTACAATAACAAAGATTACAAAAATACTATACAAACAGATAATACATCTCCAAATAGATTTTTTCTTGTTTAAATATATAAACATTATTATATCTATCAAACAGTGATTTATCTTTAAACAGAAATATAAGTGCAGACAGCCTTTTATCTGTTTATAGATAGAAACAGAAATGTATAAGTACAAACCAATATATATGAATAAAAAACAAATGAGGAGAAAAAAACCCCGAATATGTCAAAAGAGAAATATGCGCAGCACTTTGCGCACCACAATGCACTTCACCAGGATTTTCGCCCAGGCGTGGTGAGTATGGGCCTACAAGCTGACACTAGCGCTCGAATGCGTCATGTTTGTGTAATGTATGCTATGCTCAGCGTGAAGCCAACTTAAACCCTTAATTTAAAGTTAAAGACCCAGGGGTTCAAAACGTGAAAAGAAAATTATCGGAATTTTGTTTTCAAAATTAATTTTCACAACTTTCCTTTCGTTTTCTACCACTACAAGTTTAGTTTCTATGAATGTTAAGACAATAAACTCTCAATGAAAAAGTCAAATTAAAGAAATTATCAACAAAAATATGCATATTTGCACATTTTAGACCAAATTAGGCCAGTTTTTTTGAGCTTGTATTTTTCTTGTGAATAATGAAAAATTACATTTTTTTTTTTTACATATTTAGATTGTTTGTGATATTCTAATATTTTTCTCAAAGCAAAACATGCAAAAACAATGAAAAACAAAAATAGTCACCGCTGTAATTACTAGCGGAAAAAGGAAAGCCACGTGGTCCAGTGCGGGGATCGAACTTGGGCCATTGCGTGCTGTGCGCTGAGATTTACCACTAGATCAAAGTGTCTGACTAGAAACCAAAATGCTTGATAATAACTTAAATTGAATATAATTAGAGAGGGGTTACTTGCCCTTTCTGATATCGATTGAAAGTACATGGCTTGGTCTTTCTTCAGTTCTTACGATATACTTCGCGTACGGTAGGTGTATTGCGATCAGAACTTACGGTTTTTTCAAATTTTGGTCTCAAAAAGGCTGAAAATCATCAAATTTGGCACAAATTTTGCCAAATAAGATATTGATGGTAGGGTCAGTCAAAATTCGACCGGAATTGGATACTTTGTTGTCTTTGTTGTTCACGGCTTTTCAAGCAAAAGCTAGGTCTATAAGTATGGCAAGAATGCATTTGAAGAAAAAAAGTGTTGTCCTTAAATTTTGTGCGTTTTTTAAATTCTATCTTTTTCATTCCAAAACGAAACCGATATGCTTATATAATATCTGTGGTGCGCAGTGAAACTGGTACCAAGTATAATCGGTAACAGATTGCAAGTGTACGCAACACATGTTACATTGCATTGTGGTGCGCAAAGTGCTGCGCATATATATATCTTTTTTTACATTTTTTTGTGTACGTATATATTTGTTTGTACGTATAGATTTTTGGTACTTATAATTTTGTTTGTATATACAAAAGGCTGAGACTATACCTACATTTCTGTTTAAAGATAAATTGATTTAAAGTTACATTGATTTAAAGATATATTGATTTAAAGATAAAGATTTAAAGACAAATTTAAAGATAAACTGGTTATTGTAGCATTTTTATTATTAGATATATTAATGTTTATATATAAGTAGTTATATTTGGAGATATTTTTTATGTTCGTATGTGAATTGGATTTTGTTTTCTTTTTATTCATTTCATATCTAATTTGTCGTTTTCTTATTACTATATACTTTAATTTTTCATTTGTTCCTTTTTTATTTGTTTCATTTTTAGTTTATCTTTTTTTTAGCATCTTTTGTATTTATTTGTTTTTTTGATTATTGCATATTCAATTTATATTTTTGTATAACATCTTTTTATTTGGTTTCTTTTCAATCATTTCATTTTTAGTTTATGTTTTTATTAATAATTGTTCTTAATTTCTTTTGTATTGAATTCTCTTCATTTATATCATATTTAATTTATATTTTTCTTATAACATATGATTTTTATTGGTTTCTTTTTTGTTTATTTCATTCTTATATTTATGTTTCTTCCTTTTTTTTAATTCTTTTTTTTTGCCCAAACGGCCGCCTATAATTTACGTACACAGATAGATGCACGGGGATAAAGTAGGCACACCTCCTCGCGTTGACATTTACACACATAGCAAGTCACATCCGTAGGAAGAAATACCGATCCACAAAGACATGACAGGAAGGAACATGTAAATTTGAGCACCTTTATAATTAAGGAGATATTACGTCTGACATAACATGCATACAATCATATTTCATGTGATGTATCTTTTAAAAATTGTATTCTACGACTGTATGGTCCGGAGCAGTCAGTCATTTTGTTAAACCAAGGCGAAAATCCTGATCGCCCGGTGCACCGAGTCCTGGTCGCCCGGTGCACCGAGTCCTGATCGCCCGGTGCACCGAGTCCTGATCGCCCGGTGCACGGAGTCCTGGTCGCCCGGTACACCGAGTCCTGATCGAAAGGTGTAGGAAGCGGGGTGAACATGCCCGTTTCCCGGTCTCAGTGATAATAAGTCTGATTATTAAAAATGTATTAGCCACGACCCTTAAAGGATTTGTTCAGTGGTCAAGCATGTTCATCTTGAAAAGGGGACTTCAAGCATGTCAAAAGAAACTAAATGGTGAAGAAAGCTTTTAAAAATCTTATACCGTTAGGGAGATATTCAAGCTTTAAAGCTTTTGTCTTAAATGACTGGTGTAGTAAGGCTACTATGGAAAGTTGGCGTCTTAATCCTCACATTCTTAACAATTGTTAATGTATTCTAAAAAAAGTGTATTTAATATTTCCACTATTTTTCCTTGACCTGTCTTCTGGTGGTATATTATGAATATACCCTTCCTATAGCTTCAGCTTTACCACTTTTTGACATATCCCATGATTTTTAGGACACAAAATCGCAGGACAAAATATGATAGATTACATGGAGACTTTAAGGAATCTGAGGCTATGACATAACAACTAGTCTAATTTCAGTACTTCAATATAAATGATATCGTATCAAACTTCAAACTTTGATTATCTCCTAAACGGAATAACTTGATTTTTGAATCCTTTATTTACTATTTTGTTTCGCTGGAAGTCCTCTTTCATATAAGATAGACTTGCTTGACCTTTGAAGTAATCCTTTAATAGTACATCATTTTGTACTGCAGCAAAAAGAAAGTGCATTCATAATTATAATTGATGCACCTAACCTTTGCGTACATAACTTCAGCTGTTTCCAACTATTCCTTCTCAATAAAGCATTGTTTTAACACAAACATGTCAGTGGCTCATCTTTCTCTAACTCACCTCATGTCTAGCTCAAATTGACCCACGTTAGAAAATCAGGTAAGTTGGAAGAGCACCAAAAAGTGGGGGCGTTCATTTAGCAAATTTCACAGATATGCTATCCACAACAGATCGATAAACTTCAGTGCCTCCATAGCCCACAGACGACGTGAGGGCAAAGGTCACTTGAATATTCATATTAATCTGAAAATTGGCATACCGTTGCATGCTAAATAAGTATTTGATTCTTTGGGGGACCTCTTAAAACACTTTTCGGTCTATTGCTCCTTTAAGCCAAAACATGAACATTATTTATGATGTTGATGATTAATTAGTCACTATAGCGTCAACACTAAGACAAATAGGTAAACTATTTATAGCACAACTTACACATTGTGCCTCTTGTTGTCGTTACAATAACTGTAAATGTAAAATTGGCTCAACTAACCCCCGTCTAAGGGCCCGAGCAAATACTTCGGGACCCTGAGCATTGTGAACAAAGAGACTGCAATATGTTTATTATGGGACCCAATCGTCAAATTCCCCTGCCACCCCGCACCCCACCCTTTCTCTACGGTAGTTGCGCTACTGTCTAGAGCGTTCGTGACAATGTATAGTTTACACTTGAAATGTCAACCACAGGGTGTATCAGTGTTAGGCTGCATACACAACATCAAATTTTGTTTATATTTTAAAAACTCTTGCATTCATGATCATGGGTGTAGCCAAGGGGGATCGACAGGGTCGCACGACCCCCCCACACACACACCCACATACACATACACACTTTCATACATAATATGCTCAATCAGGGACTGTGATAGCTAGGATGAGACAACTTATGGAGCCTATGGGATGTCATGTGGGACATTGGGTGGGATGCCATGTGGGACATGGGGTGGGATGCCTTGTGGAACAGGGTGGAATGCCATGTTGGATATATGGTGGAAAGCCATGCGGGACACAGGGTGGAATGCCATGGGATGGGATGTCATGTGAGGCATGGGATGTCATGTGGGACATGGGGTGGTATGCCGTGTGGGATATAGGGTGGGATGCCACGAGTAACACAATACTATTTCGCTCCGTTTTCTCTCCAATTTGCACCTTTTTTGTTTTTGTTTGATAACTTTATTTTCAGATTTTTCTTGGTGGGTGGGCTTTTACTCTCGGTGAGATCGTTCTTTTTTCTTTTATATTTTCCCTTTTATTCTGACCAAACTTTCGCGCCCTTCGTTATTAGTACAGTGGTCCTAGTACAGTGGTTCCGCGACTTTTTTTCTAGTCGCCTTGGGTCTCTCGGCCCTTGGTTTTTCTTTCATAATGACGAAGCGCCTATGCAGTGATCATTACCTTGACCCCCCTCTTCCCCCCGTGACCCACCTGCTACCATCATTGACCATTCTACAACCCCAATCCACAAAATCCTAATAATTCATGCCACCAACAAACAAGAAAGCTTCAAAAAGGTTTCTCCCTTCCTTATTCACAAAGCACTCTACGGCCTTGTCGGTACCCTCCCCAAGGTCTCTACCCTTAGATCCGGCGATCTCCTGGTGCACTGCACCAGGAACACACAAGCCACCACCCTCCTTTTCTCCAAAACCCTATCCAACTCTGGTATCAACATCACAGTCACCCCCCATCGTTCCCTTAACTCCAGCAAAGGCGTCATACGCACCCGCGATCTTGCGTATTTGTCCGATGACGACCTCAAAGAGGAATTGGCAAGCCAACATGTTATCGAAGCCCGTCGCCTCGTTCTAAAGAGAGACAGAGCTGAAACACCCACCAATACCATCTTTCTTACTTTCGCTACACCAACTCTCCTCCTCCCACATTATTGCTGGCTATTTAAGAATCCAAGTCGCCCCTTACATTCCTAACCCTCTACGATTTTATAATTGTCAAAGGTATGGCCACGGGAAAAACTCCTGCCACAGCCAAGCGCGCTGTGGTAATTGCGGAGCCCCAGACCATGTCAACACCTCCTGTACTAACACCCCTCTCTGTACTAATTGTGACGGTAACCACCCAGCCAACCATCCCTCCTTCTCGAAAGACTGCCCTGGCTTCAGGAAAAACAAATAACCAAACTTAAAACCCTTAATCCTAACATAACATACCCAGAGGCCAGGAAGCAATTCCTCGCTTCTCTTAATACCAAGCCTTCCTACTCAAACGTAGTCTCCTCTAACTCCAATTCCGCCCCCCTAACACAACTAACACAACACAGTCTAATTCCCATTCCCAAACTGACCTCACCTGGCTCGTCTTACCTAGTCCTAAGCCCATCACCATTTCCAACAACCCAACCACACCCAATACCCACACCACCTTCACCACCACTTCTCTCCTCAACCTCCCTTCCTACTCTAAAGCCCCCACCGCTCCCTACACCAACACCACTAATACCATCATACATCAAACTAAAACCAACCAAGCCAACAATCAACAAACCAACAAACCAACCAACAAACAACCAACCAAAAAACAATTAAACAACAAACAAGCCGCCACCCAAACCCACATGCATGACACTGAAGAGAATATGGATTGTTCGATTACCGAACACACCGATCATACCTCTCGTCCAATTTTCAAAAACAATCGCTCCCAAAGAAACAGATCCAATGAAAAAACAAGCCAAATCAGACCCAACAGATCTTCCTCCAGATAACCCCCGCCTCCTTATGGCGTACACCACAAACAATTACAATAACACCCACAACATCATACAATGGAACATTAGGAGCCTTAAGGCCAATTCTGAAGAAATTGACCTTCTGGACTCCACCTTCAACCCGGTTGTCTTTTGCCTACAAGAAACTTTCTTGAAAACTACCGACCATTACTCCCTCAACAACTTTGCTTGCTATCACAAACATCAAGTGGACGCCGATAGAGCCTGTGGTGGCGTCTCCATTCTCGTTAGACACGATGTCCCACACAGCCCTGTTCGTGTGCACACAGACCTTCAGGCCATCTGTATTTCTATCTCCCTCCACAAAACTTTCACTCTTTGCAATATCTATCTCCCTCCCAACACCAACATTGAACCAACTAGCCTTAACAACCTCATCTCTCAGCTTCCCACCCTCTTCATCCTTCTTGGTGACTTCAACGCTCACAACCCTCTGTGGGGCTCTAATACCACCACCCCTAGAGGCAAGCTCATCGAAAACGCTCTTCGTCAGTACAGCCTGTCCTTACTCAACACTAACTCCCCGACCTACCTTCATCCTGCCACAGGCTCTCTCACCTGTATTGACCTGTCTATCTGTTCCCCTAACCTCCTCCCTGATTTTAGATGGAGAGTCACTACTGACCTCTGTGGTAGTGATCATTACCCTCTTCTTATACACTCCAACCTTCAAATCCCCACTGACCACACCCCCAATTGGAACCTCGAGAAGGCTGACTGGCCCCTTTTTGAAACCCTCTGTGACTCACATCTCACCCCCCATCTCCTCGAGGATGAGGATCCCATGTCTAACTTCAGTAATATCCTTACCAACATCGCCACCTGCTCAATTCCCAAAACCTCTAAACCTCCAAATCATCCCCCCAACCCCTGGTTCTCTGATGACTGCAAAATCGCCATCAAGTACAGGAAAAGAGCCCTCAGAAGCTTCAAAACTAACCCGACCACCCATAACCTCAACCTCTTTCGCATCAGCCGTGCCAAGGCCAGACGCACTATCAAGGACAGTAAAACCAACACTTGGAACAACTTTATCTCTTTTCTCACCACCAACACCCCCACTAAGAAGATTTGGAGGATGGTTAATAGCTTCCACGGCAGAGTGGGCAAATCTCCCATCTCCCATCTCTCTTGGAATGGTGACCTTCTCACCGCAAAAAAGGACATCGTTAACCACCTCGCCGCCTCTTTCAGCAACATCTCGTCCTCGACCAACTACTCCAATGCTTTCAAAACCAAAAAAGCTTGCGATGAAGCCCAGAGAATCACTTTTCCCTCTGACAACTCCGAAAGCTACAACACCCCTCTCACCCTTTCTGAATTAAACCAAGCCATCAACGGCGCTGGCTGCACATCCAAGGGCCCAGATAACATCCCCTACCAGTTCCTAAAACACCTCCCCATCAAGGCCACCACCACCCTACTCACCATCTTTAACCACATTTGGTCCTCACACTCCTTTCCCCTTATTTGGAGGACAGCTATTGTCACCCCCGTCCTTAAACCGGGGAAGGACGGTACCGACCCCTCCAGCTACCGACCCATCGCCCTCACTTGCTGTCTCTGTAAAATTATGAAAAAAACAATCAGAGACTAAACTAATCATTAATCAGAGACTAAACTGGTTCCTCGAGACCAACAGAATCCTCTCCCCTCACCAAAGTGGCTTCCGAAAACGTCGCAATACCCTAGACCAGTTAATTACGCTCGACACTGCTATCCGGGAATCCTTTGCAAAAAAGGAACACCTCATTGCCATATTTTTTGACCTCGAGAAAGCTTTCGACACTACTTGGAAATACGGCATTACCCGCAAACTTCACACCATCGGCCTCAGAGGCCACCTCCCTATCTTTATTCAAAACTTCCTCTCACCCAGGCAGTTCCAAGTTCGTATTGGCCACACCCTCTTCAACCCGTACCCCCAAGGAGAGGGCGTCCCCCAAGGCAGCATCCTCTCTCCCACTCTCTTCAACCTGAGCATTAATGACATCGCGAATAACCTTGGCCCCAACATCAAACGTACCCTCTACGTGGATGATTTTACCATCTTCTACTCCTCCCCTAGCTTTTCTATTGTTGAAAATAGGCTCCAAATCAGCCTCAACCAGCTGCAAGTCTGGAGCAACAATAACGGTTTTAAATTCTCCAAAGACAAGACAGTCTGCATGCACTTTTGTCATTTCAACAACCTCCACCCCAACCCGAACTTTGTGCTCAATGGGAATCGCATCCCTAAAGTTGAACACACAAGGTTCCTGGGTCTAACTCTAGACCCCAAGCTCACCTACAAGCAACACATCACCAACCTGAAACTAAAATACAACAGCTACCTCAACTTCCTCCGAATCCTCTCCAACACCACTTGGGAAGCGGACCGCTATGCTCTCCTCAAAACTTTCAGGCTTACCATTCGTGCCAAGCTTGACTATGGCAATATTGTCTACTGTGTCGCTCACAATTCATACCTCAACCACATCAACACCATCCAAAATTAAGCCCTCAGGCTTTGTCTAGGAGCCTACAGGACCTCCCCAATCACCAGCCTTCATGTTGAAGCCAATGAACTCCCCTTTCTACTTAGATGTAGAAAGCTTAGCATCTCCTATGCTTTTAGAGTCCTCACCAACACCCAGAATCCTGTTTACAACCTCATTAGGTACCCCAATTTCTCCTCCCTCTTTGATAGGACTAAAACCCTATCTCCTCCCTTCAGCTTACGCATTAAATCAGACCTCTTCCATCTCGGCATCAACCCCGCCACTCTCGGCACCTACTCCTGGCCCACTTTTCCTCCTTGGCCCACCCCCTCCCTTCTATCTACCAGGGTCTCTCCACTCATCACAAAACACAAACCCACCCTAACCTCTTCATCAATCTCCACAACCAAATCAAAGACCAACTCTTAAATTACACCTCCATCTATACTGATGGCTCCAAGGAAGGCAACAAGACAGCTGCTGCTGCCATCATCCAAGACATCACCCTCAGTAGCAGACTTCCTGACTACTCATCCATCTTTTCTGTCGAGGCTAAGGCCATTCTCCTCGCCCTCAACTTTATTGAGTACTCTCCTCTCAGCCACTTTGCCATATTCTCCGACTCAAAGGCTGTTCTTACTTCATTACTCAATCTTAAATGGGTTAACCTCACTTGCCACCTCCTCCTCCGGAATTTTTTTTCTCCCACCCTCTGCAGGAAAAGGGTTGTTTTCTTCTGGATACCCAGCCACGTTAGCATCCCTGGCAATGACAGGGCTGATGCAGCCGCTAAGCTTGCCCTCAACCTCCTCTCTACCCCTTTTCCTAAAACCCTCTCTGACATCAAACCGCTTATCGCTTCCCTTGTTCGTGACTGCTGGCAAACCTCATGGAACTCCCAAATTGATAACAAACTCTATGTCATCCAGCCAACAATTCCGATCAAATCCACCATCAACAACCTCTCTCGTATCGACAATGTTCATATTACCCGTCTTAGAATTGGTCACACCCACCTCACTCACTTCCATATCCTTATTGGTTCCCCCAACCCCTCTGTAACAATTGCCACTGTATCCTCACTATCCATCACGTTCTCCTTGCTTGCTCCCTGTACAACCTTCCCAGAGCTTCTCTCGTTCCCCACAACTCAATTGCTGAGTTCTTCAAAAAAAATCCTCCGGATAAAATTATCTCCTTCCTTCATCATGCTTCCCTCAAGAACCATATTTAATTCTCCTCTTCCACCCCCTCCCTACTTTGTTTTGTTTCACCCATGCACCTCCTCTCTCGGTCACAGCTTTCTGACTTTTGTTCTTGAATTTCTCTCATTCTCTCCCTGTTTTCTTTTCTTCATACCTCTAAAATGATCTGACCTCTCAGGCACAATTTTCCCCTCGCTGTCGTGGTGCCGTTAAGACCTCATCAAACAAACAAACAAACGAGTAACACAAGTGTAACATAGGTTGGGATGTCATGTGTGACATAGGGTAGGAGGCTATGTGAGACATATGGTAGGAGGTCATAGGGACATGGGATGTGATGCCATGTGGGACATATAGGATGACATTGGGAAGGATATCAGGTGGGAAGCCACTTATGCGGGACATACGGAGTGATGCCATGTGGGACACAGGGAGGGATGCCATGTGGGACATAGGGAGGGATGTCATGTGGTACATATGGTTAAATTAATATGGGACATACATGTAGGATGGGATCCATGTGGGACATAGGGTGGGATTTCATGTGGGTCATATGATGTGATGCCATGTGAGACATGTCGGACATACGGTGGAATGCCATGTGGGACATACTGTATGGTGGAATGCCATGTGCTGATGTGGGAGATATTGTGGAATGCCATATCCTAAGCGTTTTTTGGTATATTTTGCTGTGTTGCTATGTTTGCTTTAAATAGATCGATATGTGGATGCAATAACAGTTAATACTGTTGCGTAGTTTTAACGAATTTTTCATTCCAAAATTCGCTAAAAATGTTTCAAATACTCGAGATTTCGCTCGGCGCAATCCGAATGAATTTAGCAAATATAATAAATACCATCGATTATCTCAGATGAAAAGAAAACTCAGCTTTCATAAGTTTCCTGAATAGGTAATCCTCAATAGCACGAATATAGGCATTCTTTCAAAATCCACACGAGTTTTTCCACATCACACATGACTTGGCACAAGTAGTGCCTATTCACAAGAAGTTTATTGTTCGCGTGGAGATAATAGAAGACTAATAACATGCATAAAATTACTAGGTCACGATGGGTCAGTGATCTTGAAGGATTAGTTCAGGGGTGGAGTAAGTCCATCATATGAAAGAGGACTGCAAATCCTAATGTAATCTTTTTAGTTATATTTTGTTATAATGATTGCCACTTGGAAGAGTAATTGTTGGATGATATTATTGATTAGTGATTCATTAATTGCGATAACTATTTGCTCGATATCGCGATTTTTTTTAGCAATATCGGGAAAATATGCCGTTGATAAATAACGTCTTGTTGCAAGGATTTAAAATCTATCTTGATTTTATACATCAGTATTTTGCTGTTAGTGTATTCTATTTCACTCAAAAGCAAACTTTATTAATACAATTTGCATCATATTGGTTTACTTAAAAGAAAGTTTTCACATTCAAACGATATTAAAGCTCTAATACACAGAGAAACAACTAGAGTCCTGGGGCCCGTAGAGATTTTGACCTCTGCCGCGATGCCCTAGCCCTAGACCAAGGGGGCAGAAGGTGCCCTTTTGAAAATGTGCAGACAGGAGCATAGGAGGTGCCCTTTTGAAAGTTGATTGCGGACCGGTCAGGAGGCGCCCTTTTAGTCTCGGTCATTCTTGAAGCTTCAAAACAAATAATAATTTACCCACACACAAATACTACATAATACATAGAGGTTGTCACATACGTTTGATATTCATGAGGGCCGCGGTGGGAGGAGGATGCTCCCAATTATTTTGTTAGCAGCAATTTTCCAAAGAAGCCTTTTACCTATACGCCCGATGGGTAATTGTCAACATTGGTCCTGGCTCCCCAATCTCGAACCCATGGGCGCTATTTGCTTACCGAAAGGGGAAAAGGGAGAGGGGGGATAAATTTAAAAGTGTGTGTCTGTGTGTGAGGGGGAGGATCACTAACAAAACAGGCTTGTAAATACCCCAAAATATATGGTGAGCTACTACATCATTGATGTTCTAGTTTCGTGACGTAAGGATAGGACAACACTAACGTTATGTGAAGTTACAGTAAGCCATACATGCAGTAATACTTACAGCCTAATGTAACAAGTGGAGTTCGCCAATCATAAAGAAAATATGGAGCCGAACTTGAGTCAATATTTCCTCTTAAATGATTCACAAAAAATGCCACAAAATATTTAGCAAATTTTTGTTTAACTGTTATTCTGATGTCTGATGGAATGAAACTGATATTTTGACGTAGCCTAGGTCAATGTGACACAGTGAAAGTTATGCATTGTATAGGCCTCGCTGTGTCCTTATTCTTAGGTCACGCGTATTTTTTCAATAGTGGAAGTCCAGCTGTTTCTTGGGGCTTAATTTTTCACTTTTTCGCGAATATCTCAGAAACGAGTGGAAATTTTTGATAAGATATATGTTAATGAATTGATCAGAATATTAAAGGAACATATTTATGGCAAAATCTCTACCTGTCCATATTTAAATGCATTAACTCATTTGAGCTCATGATATGAGCCAATTACCTACCACTGCATTTAAATTGCCCGTTATTCTGCTCTTTCAATATATCAAAGACAGATGCATTAATTTCTCATTGTCTTCTATGAATGAAAAAGGGTTTCCTCTTTCTTTAACTCAATATTGTTCCTCCAGTGTCACCTATCTCCCCAGTTGCTTGTTGAAGTAATTTATTTCGAGAAAAACTAAAAAAATATATCTGAAATGTCTAGTTTTATATTGAAAAAAACAAAACTGAGATTAGTGCCGGATTTGGGCACAAGCTAAATAAGCTTAAAGGAAAAGTATCGTCCCATAATTACATACCGAATGAACGCCATCGTGCTGATAACGTCACTTCCGGTTTGGAAATTTTCCTATTGATCGGGAGAAATCTACGATGTTATGGATCTCACATCGGTCGGGTCTTTCATGTGTATCGATAACATCCAGGAATTCTCGCAAGCAAATGAAGCAATAAGGAAAATTGAAAACCGCACGTGACGTTACCAACACGAATTTTTGTATGGGAGCATACCTTTCCTTTAAGTTTAGGGCCTCACATCAAAAGGGGCTGCCGTTAAATCTCAAGTGTTTCGGTCCATAAATCTCAAGATCTTTCCAAGAGTTTCGGTTCATGTATAGCCTAACCTAACCTACACCTAACTCTAACCTATAAAAATGAATAAAACATTGATAATCAATAATTATTAGTTATGAATTTCTATGCTCTAACTTAACTGGACTTGGTATCCAACCTGAGCCCATCAAAAGGGATCTCATATTGAAGTACAACACCATTAATTGCCAATCTAGTTCTTGGCATTCACGGATTTCAATAGTGCTTCCAACATTACATTTCTTTGAGGGTTTCAAGCTCAAGCTGGCTCAGCTAAGAGCCCCGTCATTTTATCCAACTTCTTTTCAAATTGGATAGAATAAAATCACACCATCTCAATGTGTCAAAAGCTTGTGATTTTTATTGGATTCACATCTTGATATGAAACAACATATCAATGCCGTTTGTAAATCCATCGTTTTTTTACGCCCTACGCAATAAGGAAATTTTTAAATGATGAAATAATAAGCTTGGTATGTTCCTCCTGCATTATGCCCAGACTTGACTATCGATATTGGTAGCCAACGTAAATGAAAGGTATCGTCCCATAAAATAATTCCGTGTTGGTAACGTCACTTGCGGTTTTCAATAGTGGTGGTGGTGGTTGTTATCATTTGTGAATGATCATTTCATTAGTAACTCGAAAAGACAATTACGTATAACCGTCGTTTCTACCTGCTACCTTTCGCAATTTTCTTTATTTCAGCTAGCCAAGTTGAAAACATGAATTCTTTGCAAAACGGATCAGCGATTGTCGGACCGGACACACATCATCAAAATGGAGTAACGCAACTCGACGAATACCTCAACAAACGTGTTGATCTTCAGGAGAGGATGGAAAAGGACAAGAGTGGCAAATCTGTTATAAAGTGGTATAATTCCGAAGCTTCCCTTTACGAGGCGGTAAGGAATTTCTTCATGCAAAGTACACTAAATAATATATATTTTAATTAGTGACACATTCATTATTAAGCTCCGAGTAGTATGGTTTACACATTTGTCAAAAACCTAACGTCTAAGATATATCTGATTTAAGATAATAATATAAAATTAAAAAAACATAACATAACTAATAATGATTACATGATTAGTATTAAGAGGGGATATACATGTAGGGCTCTGTTTCAGTACTATTTCAACGTTTAAAGACAAAAATTTGATCAATTTGTTTCTCGAAAAGTGTTCAAATTGGAGCGAATTTGTTTTTACATTAAAATTTGAGCGACGGTTTTTTTCCAAAATGTTTTCATTTCAGAAAAGCATTTGTTATTTAAGAAAGATTGAAATAAAACTGAAAGCCCCACATACCCATGTATAGCCCTTCTTACTACTATAATTTATTTCAGTTCCAAGAATTATTAAAACGTGGACCATGAAATTTGGGACCATTATATTCCTGCAATAGAAATGTAAGAACAATTAACGGTTATGTAGAATACCCAAAATGATATAAATTGTATTTTATATGATGTAATAATTACACTAGGCAAACAAATGTATATATAATCAGATAACTGTAGATCCAAAAGAATGTTTATTTAATTGAAAATGTATTGCGCCGCTTTCTTATTTATTGGAAACATTTCTGATTTATTGGAAACATGCTTTACCCATCTGCGCATGTACCTTACGTTCTAAATGAACAGAAACAATATTTTACAGAAACGTATAAAGACTTATCTTGGCTTTGTAATTCTGACATCACACTTTACACTGCGTAATGTTTCTACACACTGGTGGAATCTTTGAAATACGATATCTCCTAAACCTGTAAACACGTGGTTTTTGCACCAATTTGTTTGTTTGATAATCCTCTACCATTTAAATGAAAATTCACGGGAATATTTCTTTAAACGGAGCCATCTATAGATGATGACCCGTAACTAAAAATCGTTCCTCTTTATTTGTTCCTTTCCACAGCAATTTGATACAGCTAAATTTGCATACCCGTTGGATACTGTCAAGTCGTTTATGGAACTTGTACCAAACAAGGATGCAAGAATATTAGACATGTGTGCGGGTACAGGCAAAATAGCGTCATTAGTAAGTATCTGTTAAATATTTATTACTAACATTCAGGGTACAATAGCAGAGCCGCAAAGAGGGGGAACATCCGATTGGCTTTTTATGGTGAATGGTGGAAAACAGCAAATAACAATCATAATGAATGTGTTTTCATGAAGTAATGGATCTTGGTTTGAGGTTTTTTGCGAGATACCCCGCAAATAACACGGTAGGTGGATTTGCATTATTTATTATTATTATTTATTTCATTTCATATAGCGCATGCCATAACATGGTTTTCGGCTGCGCTTTACAATTAAAATACAAATATAGAAAAAAATATATAATCATGTACGTATAAATATCAAAATCGGATAAAGGAAAATACAATACTCATATCAAAACTACAGTAAAAAGTTGAATATAAAAAGTAATTTGGAAATCGATAAAATGGTTTAGAAAAATATTACTTTGTATAAATGGTATATAACACTGGATATAAAAGATAAAAATGTGTAAAATGCAATTTCAAAAATTAAGAAGGAATAGATGTGTCTTCAGCTGCCTTTTAAAAATGTTTACATTGGGAGAAAGTTTGATGTTATTTGGAAGTTTGTTCCAGAGTTCTGCTCCTGCAACACTAATAGCTCTTGAGGCAAATGTTTTACGCTGAGTACGTGGAATCACCAATTTGTAGGCAACATTACAGGAGCGGAGGGATCTGGTTGAATTAGTGGCTAATGAAAATTTACACCTAAGGTAATCTGGGGCCGACTTTTCAACAACAGACTTGTATATCAGGGTCAACACTTTATGAATAATTCGGGACTTGATAGGGAGCCAATGTAAATCACGCAGTGCCTGAGAGGCACTTTCTCTTCTCCCTCTTCTCAAAACTAGCTTTGCTGCCATATTCTGTACTCGTTGTAACTTAGCAATATCAAAATCAGGCATATTTAAGAAAATATAATTTATGTAATCTAAGTGGCTGATAACTAATCCTAACACAATAGCGTGACATGCATCAAATTACATTTCTTATGCTACGAACTAGTCTGAGATTAGCCATGGCAGCCCTGTACCTTGCACTGATCTGAGTTTTGAATGCCAAATTTGTATCTAAATGAACCCCTAAATATTTCACACAGAGTGGCAGCTTTCACAATTTCACCATTGATAGCGACACTGTCAACAAGGCATTTGGATAACATTTGTCTTGACCCGAACTGTATAAATTCAGTTTTCGTGTCGTTAAGTTTGAGTCTATTTTTATCCATCCAGATTTTAATTTGCTGCATGGTGTGTGATATTTCATTTTTGACTCTAGTGGCATCCTGAATGGTAGGTTGGTGAGATTGCTTAATCGCATGATCATCAGCGTACCCGTGCAGTTGAAAGCAATTAGGAATGACATATTGCAATGTACTAGCATACATTGAATATAAAACGGGTCCCAAGAGACTTCCTTGTGGAACACTGAAATCTAATGATTTGTAGGTTGAATAAGAATTATTAACCTTAACACAACACCTTCTGCATGACAAATAGTCAGTAAACCATTTTTGTGACAATTGGTCTATACCATATTGAGCAGACAACACTTTTAGTAAAACTTCATGGTCAACAGTGTCGAATGCCGCTGAGAGATCCATAAAACACATTTGTGTGACCTGTTTTCTCTCAAAGCCCCAGAGTAAATCATCTACCAAACTAACTATTGCAGTTTCACAGCTATGATTGGGACAGTAAGCTGACTGATACGGTGGAAGGGGGCCCACTTTTCACAATGAATATTCTATTGCTTCAGCACAACTTTTCAGCAACTTTGGAGATAAATGGTAGATTGCTGATTGGTCTATAATTGGCCAAATTCAAGTCCAAATTGTGTTTCTTTACAAGAGGTCTAATGATGGCTTTTTTCCAGTCATTAGCAAAGGCACCACATTCAAGAGAAGTATTTACTACTTTTGTAAGAGGTTTAATAACTGCACTTAAAACATTCTTTAGAAGGTTTGTTGGTAAAGCATCATTGTCGCAAGATTTTGATGGCATGCTATTAATAATACTGATAAGTTCATCCTCTGTAACATTAGCAAAAGCATTCAGTCTGACAGATACCATTCTCATAGGAGGATTGAATAGCTCAGAATCCTTTAGCTCTTCTCTTATGTTTGTAATCTTTTGTAAAAGAATTCTATAAACTTCTCTGATAAGACCTCATCATTTCCTAAGACTACAGGTAAGGGGTTTTGTACATCTTTTCCCATGATTGATTTAGCTAAACTATAAAGGCGTTTTGAGTCATGCCCACATTCCTTAACTGCATCACTGATTGTTTTTTCTTTTGATTGTTTCAGCATAACAGAATACCCGGACCTCTCTGATTTCAATGTTTCCCAATTGTCTCTCGTTTTGTTTCTTTTCCATCTTTTCTCTGCAATTCTTACTGCTTGCTTTTGTTTCTTGAGTTCTGGAGTGAACCAAGGTTCTTTCTTTCGAGCAACAACAACCTTTTCAATTAAAGGGGCATGATCATCTAAGACAGATAAGATTGTCCGATTGAACTGAGAAGCACACTCATCGATATTGTTTGATACAAGAGGCTGTATGTTAAATGCATTTTCAATGTCGCGAGAAAAAGCATCCAAGTTAATACCTTTAATCTTTCTGAACTTGATACGTTTTTTTCTCTCTCCGTGTATGCTCTCTCAACCTAAGAGAGAATGTAACGAAACGGTGGTCCGATAAGAAAGGTTCGACATCACATTCATTCAAAATTTTATCATTCGTTTCAGACTCTCCTTCAACGAAGACTAAATCAAGAATATTTCCTTGGTTATGTGTGTATGTATTAACTTCCTGTGAAAATCCCACGGCTTGCATTAATTCAATGAAATGTTGTGCAGATGAACTGTCATTGTCATTAACGTGGATATTAAAGTCACCTACTATGACAACATTGGGCAATTGACTTGCAGGCTCCAGGATAAATCGATTAAGTTCATCAAAGAATGTATGAAGGGTTACACCAGTTTTAGATGGGGGCCGGTATATAACATAGATATTAAATTTTGATGTGTGCTTTATAATTTCCCAGTGACCAAACTGAAACGATGGGAAAATATCCTCACATATTTTCCGTACAGGAAACTCCTTTCTATAAACCAGGGCCACACCACCCCCACGTTTTTCTCTACTTGCCGCATCGATAAAGTACTCATTTATATTTAATTGTGAACATTGTATTCGGGCGTAGTCGTCTTCGGAATTAATCCATGTTTCTGTTATGCACAAAACATCTAAACGGTTTTCAGTCAGGAAATCATAAAGTAAGAAATCTTTATTGTTGATAGACCTTGCATTGATCAATCCCGCACATAAATCTTTCGAGGGGAAACTATTCCGCAATATGCCACATGGTTCGGATTCGACATCTGATGGGACGGGGGGAGTAAGGGGAGTAAATGTTATGGGGACTATGATTTTGAAAGGCTGTCGTACCTGAGGGGGCTTTTTATCCAAGTTGCGTTTAGTTATTTGTGTAGTGATAGAAAGATTACGATGGTATGAATGCAGATCAGATTTGAATGCTTTTTTACCAGCCTTTGTTCCTCGCCTCAGTCCTTTCCTTTGTAGACCAAGCTGTCGTATTGTTTGTATCCACGGCTCATTGCCCACATATCTCCTTGTACTATTCAAACTCAACATAAAAGATCTGGTAAAAGCCATTATATCCAAGATAAGAAATTGTAGTGGAACTGGTTAAATGCTAACAGGCAGTGTAAAAAGTCTCAACTGGAAATTTGAAGTAAAAGCCACAAAAACAGTCACAGAAATGAAGATTAGTGTAGACAATAAGATCACAAGCACTATAAAAAGTAAAAAAGATAAAACTTAGCACAAACAGATGCAAATAAGATGTAAAAAAATTCCCAGACTTTAGCACTGGAGCCAGCCACAGACAGCGCTCAACAGTTCAACTTTAAAAATTTGCATTGTGTCGGGTTATCAACTGTCGTGTAACAGTGTAAACGATTCATATCCGAAAGAAGCTACTACGAACACACACACACATACATATATATATATATATATATATATATATATATATATATATATATATATATATATATATATATATATATATATATATATATATATATATATATATATATATATATATATATATATATATATATATATATATATATATATATATATATATTTATATATATATATATATATATATATATATATATATATATATATATATATATATATATATATATATATATATATATATATATATATATATATATATATATATATACACACACACACACACACACACACATTCTACCGTCATTTTAAGGTAAATTGTATTGTTGGAGACATCAAATTTTAATCGAAAAAGGGGTAGATCAGCAGCGTAATAACCAAATAATAATTTCAAATCTTGGGTGCTTTATCTAAAGGATCCGACCAATTCGAATAATTCGAAATGCCAAACAAAAGCATGACTTATGAATGCTTAAATTTATATTTATTTGTGGTAAATTACTCTACCCATTGTTCCTGCATATTTTCTTAATATACTAACATACAAGTCAATGGTCTAGTGGGAGTTTCAAAGTCTTGTTATCATTTCTTCCCGGGTTCGAATCTGCGAACATAAGATTAGATTTTGCATTTCGAACCTGTGTTTTATTAGATGTTTAAAAATTCTTCTCCATTTATAAAAAATATTGATTTCTTTATCTTGTATGTTCAATCAAAATTTTATTTCGTCACAAATAAAAATTTCGTTTTACTTTTACAGCTTATATATATTGTCTTTAAGTTAAACAGAACAAGAAATGATTAAAAGGTGCAAAAAAAAAAGAATCAACGACTTGTACTTTCCCTTCCGCGATCCAGTCTCAGACAATCTTGGACAAAATACTTGAGACACTCACTTACTATTTTTTTTTAAATTCAAAATATATCAAAATATACAATCAATCAAATACCCCCGCCCCTCCCCCTTCCCCCTCCAGCCCCCGGGCCCTCTTTCAATGTTGGACCATAATTTTTCTGCATTAACCTCTTTTGAATGAACGGTAGTTTAAGTCAACTATACATATATGCCAACATCCAACATTGAATTAGAGGGGTGGGGGAGAGGAGGGGATGCTTGGCGATGTGGAGGAGGGCAAAGAGGTAAAAATGAATCAAAAATCATGCTCTTAACGTCATCTATAAATAAACATTCCCCATGGTCAACAATAACCCAATAGATATATTTTGTACAAAAAATAAAGAAGCAATTTTGACAACAGATTTAACAAAAAACACAATTAAATATTACTCAAAGAATTCTGTCCAAGATTGTAGGTGAATGACTTTGGGTGATTCAACAGATTAATTGTGCTATGGTGCCACACTTGGCAGTCTATTGGCCCATTTTTAGCTTTGAGAGAAGCATGGTGCCTACATTTCTTTCATATTTTTAAGTAATGTTTGGGGAAAGTTGAATTCCTTGCTTATTTATCAAAATAGGATGTGGTTAGTATTCAGAGGGTAGTGAAAGGGTATTGAGAAGGTGATTAAGACTATTGTTTGGTATTGAGAGGGTGATTAAGATTTGATGGGAGGCTGGACTTTGATACCCAATTTGGTCCAATAGTAATATAGGGACGGGCCTGATTGGTAGGGAGTGAGGGATCATCTAATATCAATAGTGCTATGGGAATTTACAACGTTATAGGTGGGGAGGCGGGTTCTACTGAATGCAATTCTACCAATAGGGTTAAGGGATGATCTGAGTAGGTAGAAACGTGGTTTCTCCTCAGATGAAATTTTATCTATAAAAAACATGGAAGGAGAGACGATAGTCACTTAGAAGCAAGACTTTGAGCCGTGAGGTAGTTTGAGAAAACCAAAACCTGTTATGAAAAATTCGGATTTTCAAGTGTAAAATTTCAATTCAGTTTAGAATGGACGCAAAACTTCAAAGTCAAAAATATTTGTGGCTGGTTATAAACTCAAATTATACACAAATCAATATTTATCTTTACTCGTGAATTTTTTTACTCACGAGCAGTAGTTTTTACTCACGAGTAGTATTTTCTCTCATGAGCAGTATATTCTCAGAAGTTTTACTTACGAGCAGTATTTTCTCTCGTGAGAAGTTTTACTCACGAGCAGTAGTTTTACTCACGAGCAGTAGTTTTACTCGCGAGCAGTAGTTTTACTCGCGAGCAATAGTTTTACTCACGATTTTCTCCGCAGTCTTTTTCTTCAAAATTCAACAAGTCAGGAAGAAATATTTCTCCCCATCAAAACACTGTCCTCTGTGCAAACAGTGGGTAGGAGGTCTGCGTTACACTTCATACTCTGCCCCAACAAACGCATGATTTTTGTTACGTCATTTTGATTGATATATTTATCTGTTTTCCTCCACAGTTACAAAAAGAGGGATACAAAAATATCGATGCCATGGATGGTTCTGAGTCGATGTTGGAAATCGCAAAGAGGAAAGGATTATACATAAACATTTACTGCTGCTTGATGGGCACATCAAAAGTGGATGAAATCGATGACGGTAAGCAAGACGTTAAATCTCTTGTCTAAGGAGAGTATTTACAAATGTCGTCAAACAACTTCTTTGTCCAACCAACATTCAACTTATTGTGCACGCGGCTACATGAGGGGTTTCAGGTTTTATTTGTTTTTAAAAGAATGCACAATTTTGTTCATGTGTTTTAATATATGCAAATTTTATGGCACAATAAGCTGAAGCAAGTCCTTAATTGATCCAATTTTACCAATATTGAAAGACATCTACAACATGTTTGCACCTAATCGTTGTTTGGGGTTTAACCAAATTTAGATCAATCGGAGCACTGTATTTATTTACACTATTGTGGCAGACGATACATACACTATAATGGATTAGAATAATGAAAATTCTTAAAGTATTAAGAATTATATGAAAACGGAAGAAAGATCCATCGTAAGCGTTTAAAATTTACCATTTCGCACAAGTTATGTAAATGTTTAGGCATGTAATACAAGAAAATGAAACCCTACAATTTTATTATCCCTTATCCTGTTTGGAATTATTATTTTGATCAGTGTCGTATTCAGCTTTCGGTGCCAGGGGCGGGGCAGGGGTAGGGGTGGAAGGGTATACAGAACATATTTGTAAGTATTACAAAAGATCTTTGGCATACCGTCAACCAATTATGCCATATATTTCACATACATAAATAAGTATTGAAATTTTATTCAAAAGTACATACATAAATCATTGTTAAAATGTCTCGTATTTAAACTTTACTTCATAATTCTTGGAACATTAGTCAACCATAGCTAAGAAAAAATAAGCTTTTGGCAAAATTTGATCATACTCAACATATACAGATATTTCACATACGCATTTGCTATACATGTCACTTAATATTTTCACGGCAGCGTCTCCCGAACTTTTCTTAAAAACAATTTCTTTTCTTTTTTTATACAAAATTAATAATACAAAACAAGGAAATAAACCAATGGATGAAAGAACAAATTTCAAATAAAACGAAAGTAACAGTTCTATATCGAATACAATAATAAATGTTGTGAAAGGAAATGCTTCAAAAACTCTCCAGCGAAAGAAAAGCACTCTCTATTTTTAAAGGATTAGGTCAGTGGTCACGCATGTCCATCTTATATGAAAGAGGACGTCAAAATAAACAAAATGGTGGAAATAGCGTTCACAAATCTTATTCCGGGATATATTCAAGTTTCAACTCTTGTCTTATATGTGTAGAAATGAGAGCTGTAGTAAGTCTACTATGGAACGTTGGCGTCTTCGTCTTCACATTCTTTACAATTGTTAATGTAGGTTATTTTACAGAAAGTTTATTTAATTTTTTCACTAATTAGAATACTTTTCCTCGAACTTTTTTAGTTGGTATGTTATAAATACCCTTTCTAGATTCAGTTTTACCACTTTTTCACATATCCCATGGATTTTAAGCCACAAAAGCACAGGACAAAATATAATAGTATACATAAAGACTTTAATTTTAACAAGTGTAAATGTAAAAGAGAAATTTGCCCCTACCGAATAATTCATTTTTCTTATAAAGCAACCTATGACGCCATTATAATCGGTAGTGGAGTGGGAAAGGGACACATGGCGCTGGAAACAATACCAACCATACTGAGGATGATCAAAGAAGGTATGTATACTCAAGTTTGATCCAATCCCAGTGAACTTATTGAGCTCCATTGGTTGCCTATCAGGCAAAGAATAACATAACATGACACAAGAAGATGACGGACTAAGAAGGGTTAGTCCCCCATGAAAAGCCCAACTAACTGGTTCATCACCACCACAACAAAATACAAATATCAAAGACGCCCAGAGTTAGTAAAAAACTTACCAATGTTGACTTTGAAATTGTGAACAGAATTGGAGCTAACTAACCACTCACGTAAACCATTCCACTCATTGACAACTCATTGCAAAAAGAGCTAAAACGCCGAATATCTATCCGTGGGAACTCTTTGGTGAACTTCTGTTACCACGTGTCATATGAGTATTAGCTGAAACATGCAAGAAATAACAGGAAGTCAAAGCATCACTACCAGATAGGAATTTAAAAACTTGAATCATATCGCCACGTACTCTTCTCAACTCAAGTGTGGTCCATGAATTTGCAACCTAGATTCATAAGAGAGATTCCTTACTTACTTCGGGAATAAGTCTAGTAGCTCTTCGTTGAACCTACTACAAAATGAACTTATCCTTCCCATAAAAGGAACTCCAAGCCTGAATAGCATACTCAAGGTGAGGCCTTATACAAATTAAGAGCAACCTCTCTACCAAGAACACAAAAATTTCTTCCAATCAAACCAATTATCCTATTTTCCCTTGTAGCTGCTAAAGCACACTGTTTAGAAGGCTTCAGATTGATAGTAATGACAACACCAAGATCCCTTTCTTGATCAACACAACCAAGATTTGAACCATTCATGCAGTAATCAGTAATCAGAATTGAAAAAATCCATCAACATTTTTAATAGACTTGTGAAACCATCTTTTTGCACTTGCCACAAACTTTAGTTTCTTGTTCCTATTAAGCGCCCTAGTGCAATTTTATTGGTTTTCGGCGCTATAGAAATTACATTGATTGATTGGTAGATTATCACAAGCGCACAGAGCCAAATCAGTATGAAGAAAACCAAAGAGGCAGGCTCGTCTCAGTTCGTACATAGTCGAACTCTGTAAAATTGGAGATGCAGAGCTTCGACGTCACTTCCGGTTCTTCACAAGATCCCTGTCTGTTTGTACATGTTCATATTACATAACGTTGTGTGTGTGAAAATTCAATCGTAGTGCATGACGTTATGACGATATATAAACTTGTTTTTCAACGTAATTGTTAGAGAAAAAAGTGAAAGTGAAAGATTAATAAAATAATACTAAATTAAGTCAACATACGAAAATTACAGTAAGCAAACCAAAAGCAAAATTCGACAAAAATGGTTCAGGCGGGATTCGTCGAAAACAGTCATGAATTTCATCGCCTTACGACTGGGCCACATCAAGCGTTAAATCTAGTTCGAGGTTGTAATTAATATATACCGTAAAATAAGGGCCAACGAATCGTGCAGGAAATTTCAACCAATTTGAAACGAGTTCTAAACATTGTGGCCATATGACGATTTGAAACGAGAGTTCTTAACATTGTGGCCATATGACAATTTGAAACAAGAGTTCTTAACATTGTGGCCATATGACGATTTCGCCTCAAAAAGTCAAACAGTAATCAAATCAAGAAAATCCTAAGATGGGTTGAAAATGGTTGCAGTTAACAACTTTACCTTTATGTGTTTTGTGCAAATATACATTTATCATCATGACTTCTTTTGTATAATAAAATGCCCCAGGAAGCTTCCCACCTTTTGGGGTGTTATCTGTTTTTAAATGTAACGGGGACAGTACATTATCCATCCTCTTATGTACAGGTTATAATTTTGTGGCGCGTATCATAACCATCGAAAATAAAATACTGAGATACGGTGTGAAAATTAAAATTTACTAAGAAACATTTTGTTATCTTCAAAGGAGGTTTTCTGACATTCAGCTACGCTCACTGGCATTTACAATTCGCCGATTTTTCACGAGCAAAAATCAATAAAACAATTGAGATACTGCAAAACAAGAAGTTTGGTTGCCTTGTTTCTGAAAAGTCGGCTCATCACAGGCTCAACGAAAATGCATCTATTTTTAATTTCAAAAGAGGACCAACCGTAAACAACGGCTGTTAAGACTTTCTCATCTTTATAACCAATTACTGGCTGATGTAAGAAATTTGTATTGGTATACTAACAGTTTGATGCATTGCAATCTGTAGTCTCAGATGAAAATGGGCATTAGTTCATGATAATAATAATAATAATAATACATAAATTTATATAGCGCTAATTTTGTAAAAACATTCAAAAGTGCTTTACATACAAGGAAATTAGATACGAAAAAAAAAATAAGAATACAGCGGAAATGATAACATAAATAGAAATACAATGGATCAAGCTGCACATTAGATTAATGTCTTTTTAAACAAAAAAGTTTTAAGCTTAGTTTTGAAGGAGGTCAGCGATACATTATCAATACATTTGAGTTCAGTTGGTAGTGAATTCCACAACCAAGGACCTTTATAAGCAAAGGCCCTTTCGCCAAGAGTTTTATGCTTAATACGGGGAACAAATAGGGACTTAACACGAAAGTCATAGCGGGATGGTTTTTCAACTACCATTTCACATAAATATTTTGGAGCAAGGCCTTTAATTCACTTGAAAACTTGTAAAATAATTGTATAATCAATTCTTTGTTTGACTGGTAACCAGTGAAGGGACTTCAAAACAGCATTAATGTGAGAAAATGTTGGTAGTCTGAAAATCAACCGAGCAGCACCATTAAGTATTCTTTGAATTCTGTAAAGTTGATAATCAGGTAGTCCAACAAGAAGTGAATTACAATAATCAATGTGACTTATAACAAAAGCATTAATAAGGGTTTTCATGGAATCTACATTAGGATATTTGGCAATTTGACGATGCACACAATGGGATCAATAGGTTGATAAAACGTGAACAACTTTCTGTCAATTAATTTGATAACTAAATATATCCAAGCTAACCAGTCCGGCAGCATGCCTATTAATGAGAACATAAATTTTCCTAAAAATGGGAACATTTTGCTACATGGAAGCCGCCATTTTGTGATATTTCCCATGATCCTTTGCTATCATAACGTTGAAGCCTTATGCAATGTTACATATTTCAAATTTTAAATACCTCTGTGGAAATATCTTTGCTAGGGGAAACTTAAACTCATGAAAATGCCTTCATTACTGTCATGGCTAAAACTTTTCCACTCCCATTTGATATGTTGACCACGCCGTTTTCGAAATATTAGACAATAGAGCTAGGCTTTAGGTGGGGCTGCCGAATCAGTAAATTCTTAAGATTCTTTTCTATTTTAGTTAATGCTGCAACTTGATCGAACAAATTCTCTACAAGCAGATAGGCCTCGAAAAAATGTTTATTCTGTGAATGATTTCAGTTACGCTATTTTTTAACGTTCATTTACATAGAAAGTATATTTTTATTGCATTTTGCGGGGCGCTCATATTCTATATTTTAATCTAATATGCTAATTTCCCCGACGGGGGACTAATTTAAATTGGTAACTTGAACTTTCCATCGAACATTGCTGCTTTTGGGAAATTTCTATCAATTTTGGTGAAATTGCCATCAATTTGCGGAACATTTTTGAAGGTTAGTTTTATTTATTTTTTCTTGTAAAATACAAGATTTCATTTCCTTTCATCCTATAATGATTAAGCATAAGAAAATGCATTCCAAAAGTAAGCTTGTTACTGACCGCGAATCGAAACCCAAGGTTATTCGTAACGTAGTTTTCACTCTTACGTCGCAGAGGTGTGGGTGTGAATGTCCTATGAGGTAGGGTCTTCCAAGGGAGGCAGTGGCGTAGCCAGCTTCCAAAAAGTGGTGGTTCAACCATGATGTCGACGTCAAATAGTGGGGGTGTCCAATGGAACCTGGTAACGTTGTTTCTGTAGTGCCCTTCTTACCAAATCTGTTTACTGGAGCGATGTTTGGAATAAAACCCATAACAATGATTATTCGTCATAATTTTGGCTTTATATTCTAACATATGCGGTTCTATGTTTTGCCTACTGTTTTTTTTTTTTTTTTTTTTTTCGTGTCGTAAATGGAATGGGTGAGTAATAGGAGAAAAGGTCTTCAAAATTACAAAAGCGATGTATGGGAAGAAAGGCATATAGTCTAAGTAACAGAGATATGTATCATGTCAAGCGATGTATGGGAAGAAAGGCATATAGTCTAAGTAACAGAGATATGTATCATGTCAAGCGATGTTAAAAACTACAAAATACAAATTAGTCTGTAGATGAAAAATGAAAACGAGTCATTATAGGACAGAGCACAACTCCACGGGCACCTCCTCTGCCCTTAAAGGATTAATTCAGTGGTCAAACAAGTTTATCTTATATGAAAGATGAGACTTAAAAGAAACAAAATGGGGAAGAAAGCGTTCCAAAATCTTATTCCTTTAAGAAGATATTATAATTTAGAACTTGTCTTCTTTTTCTAATTTTTTCTCAAACTTTCTTCAGGTGGTAAATTATGATTACCTTTACAATATTTAGTTTTACTATTTTCCTGACAAATCTAATGGCTTTCAAGCCACAAAATACATAAACACTATTGAGGAATCTGAGGCTATAACGTTACAACTAGTCTGATTTCAGTCGTAAATGATACCAAACTTTAGACTTAAATATCTTAACGGAATTATAATTTTGAATACGTTCTTCACCAGTTTGTTTCTTTTGATGTCTTCTTTTCATATAAGATAAACTTTCCTGACCACTGAACTAATGCAAAAGATACGTCCTTAAGAAATGTTATGCAACGTCTGAAGATCCGACTTAGCTAAATTGACTGATTGACTTCACTATTATGGTTTCTATAAACATTAGAAAATATACTTGCACATTTCTGTTTAATATTACGTTTCTTCCGTATATGTTGAAATATGTGTTGTTCGATATCTGTTTATATTCTTAGATGAGTGAATAAATTTAAGACTATACATCGACATTTCTTTTCTTTTTCAATCTAAATGTCAGATTTTATTCACTCACCACTAGCCAGACAGCAGGGGTATAGGAAGCTTTCAAAAAGTGGAGGCACAACCTGTTAGGGGGTATGTCCACCCCCTGTGTGTAGATAATAAAGTAAAGTAAAAGAACACTTCATTTTTTATAAAGGAACAATTTTCCAATGGGAGCCCATTTCTTCGTCCATTAGACTGACAAAAGTTGCCAGTTTCCTACTATTGGGTCAGTAATTAATGGGAATTTCATTTTGAATGGGGCACTTTCGTAATATATGTTTTTAAGTGTGCAAATTCCACCAGCTCTTGTAACTGTTATTTTTTGGAAAAGTGGGGACATTTCCCCGGTGACTTGACCTCGGATATCTGCACCTATGCCAGACAGTTTATAATTCAGTGATATGTACAGATGTACAAAACTGCAACGAAATCTTTTCAGCGAAAAGAGATATCCAGGCTTAATATGTCTAATATTTGTAGTAATGACTGAATCCAGGGGCGGATCCAGAGGGGACCGAAAGTAACCTTTTAGGAAAGCCTGAAATTTTCACTCCAAGGAAACGAGTGAAAATTTTAATCTAATAGACTGACAATCTTGTAAAAGACTGGAATATCAAATCTCAAAGATTAAAAATTCAATCTAATAAATTGAATTTTCTTTCAACGTCTGGAATTAGGGACCAACCTAATAGATTGAAAGTCGCTCCAAAGAAGAGTGTAAATTTTCACTCCAAAGAAGAGTGAAAATTTCAGTTTAATAGACTGATAAATCAATCTTGTAAAACTGGAATATTAAATCTCCAAAACAATTTTCACTCCCAAAGAAAGAGTAATTTTTTTTAATCTATTAGACTGGTAAATCAATCTTGACCTCGGCATTTTTCAAATAATGCACACAATGTAGACTACATACTGTAACGTTACGTACACGACGGCGTACACAATATGCAGCACTACTAGGCCTGTCGCCTACACTACACACAAACAACGACATGACAATACGGTACACAGATCTGCAAATTGAAGGACGCTGCATGTCGATCATCACCTGTTGTCATTCCAGCCTCATCCTTGTACCTTTTCCCAACTTGACTTGGTGTCCTTACATTCAAATGCATCCTCCAGCATCTTTATAAAATGTTCAAATTTCCTTTGGAAAACATCCCGTTCTGGCATGTCTGCTGTAGCGTAGGGCGCCATTTTTTCATACTCGTATTTTCCATTGCCACATGGTGCGGCGTGCTGATTGGACCCAGAAAGTTTGAGAAACGTACATATTCGCCTCTGATTGGACAATTATAAAATGCTTTTTAATCTTTTTACCGACTGAAAAACCAAATCGAAACTTTCGACTATTTTGTTCTCCCAATGCCATTTTATAAGATTTGAAAATATAATCTAATAGATTAAAAAAACTTCAGTCGGTGGAAATATTGAAATTTTCAATCAAAGGACTTTAGAAAGTATACGCAGTCACGGTTTATGTGAATTTTCTTCAATTTTCGGGAAGTTTCATTTCAATGTGTGGGAAATCTCTTTCAATCTTTGGAAATTTTCTTGAATTCTCGTGCAATTTTTGGAAAATTTAATTCATATTAGGGCATTTTTCGGTAAATGTCCTTGAATGTTTGGGAAATGTCTTTCAATTTTGGGTAATTTTCTTAATTCTCGTGCAATTTTCTTCTAGTTTCGAAAAAATTTCCTTTAGTTTGGGGCAATATTTCTTCAATTTTCGGTACATTTACTTCAATATTTGGGATATTTTTTTCATTTTGGGGGTAATTTTGTTCGATTTTCGGTAATATCTACATCACACAAAACCATTGTTTATTTTATTGGAATGTTTGCTATTTATTTATTCATTGACTTAGGGGGCCAAGATTTCGTCCACCGGTCAGGTCTAGTGGTTGATGGCTACGTTTGACCTGGTGGAACTGATGTCGCCCTGGGGGATCAGGGATAATACTGGATCCCTATGAATACAAATGAAAAGTACTTAGTGGTTCAAACAGTAGGAAATACCTGAAAAGGTAAAGAGTCATAGAAAATAAGGGCGTGGGAAAACAGTTGCATGTTTTCTTCCGGTTGGGAGATCAAATTGGATCAATTATTTGAAAAAAGTTGTAAAATTGAAGAAATATTTGGTAAATTAATGGAATTTTTAGTAGAAATTGGTAACCTTTCACGAAACTTGAATTAAATTAACCGAAAATAAGGGAATTTGCAAAAGTTGGAAGAGATTTCGTGATTAGCAGCAACGTTTGATGGAAACTTAATGTACCAGTTTCCCGTTTGTAACTGGAAACTTAATGTACCAGTTTCCCGCTTGTAACTGGAACATCGTTCGGATCCTTGCCCCCTCTGAGAAGTGGCCCTTCATACGCACCTGTTCAACAACCAATAAAAACAAGTTCTCAACATTCAACACATGAGCACAACGACGTTCCATGCAACGGAAAACAATGTCAAAGTACAGCACTGAAGTAATATCGTCCCCGTTTTGACATCGTGGCGAATGTGCATAAGTAGTTATTCGTTTTGACATCGTGGCGAATGTGCATAAGTAGTTATTCGTTTTGACATCGTGGCGAATGTGCATAAGTAGTTATTCGTTTTGACATCGTGGCGAATGTGAATAAGTAGTTATTCGTTTTGACATTGTGGCGAATGTGCATAAGTAGTTATTCGTTTTGACATCGTGGCGAATGTGCATAAGTAGTTATTCGTTTTGACATCGTGGCGAATGTGCATAAGTAGTTATTCGTTTTGACATCGTGGCGAATGTGCATAAGTAGTTATTCGTTTTGACATCGTGGCGAACGTGCATAAGTAGTTATTCGTTTTGACATCGTGGCGAATGTGCATAAGTAGTTATTCGTTTTGACATCGTGGCGAATGTGCATAAGTAGCTTTTTCGTTTTGAAATAGTGACGTATGTGCAATTACTCTAATTAACAAGTGTCTGTTTTTTGTGTTTGTGTCATTTGTTTACTATTAATTTATTACTTATGGAAAACGAGGAAAATAAACGTATACATGATAGTAATATGCGTTTAAAGACATTCGTCACTGTCAAAACGAAAAAAAAACGTTTTTCCAGACGACCCTACATTCGCCACTATGTCAAAACAGGGAAGATATGGTCCTACGTCCATCTATTGAAGATTTCAGGCGAGTACTGAAACATGTTTTCCTAGAGTAGTAAGGTGTGTCATAATCCGATGCGCGTGCAGGTGGACATGGCTGGGACCAAACCGGAAAACTATTGTTTTTTCTCTTCTTTTGAGGAAAACCAGCACTTTGCACAGCATAAAAAATATACTGGAATGTCACAACTGATATATCTAACACTACTGTTGAATTTTGGATTCCGGCATCCCCCAAAAAAACCAAATCCTTAGCCCCGTAAAAAAAAATTGTCCACTCACACGTTTCGCGTAAGTGGTAGGCTACCAAGTCAAAATTAACTATCAATGAAAAGAAAACTCATGATAAACATTGGTAAACTAGTTCTGACATATATTCTGGTAGCTTCTTGATTCTCTCCGATTATTGACGGTATAAACAGATGATATGATCAAATATAAAATCCAGTATGTCGGTTCGACTAAGTTTCTAAAAGTGTGAAGTCCTCTACATAACCATTTTTTCTTCCTTGCTATTTCACCTAAAGCAAACTCATCCTATTTCAGATGTTATCAGCATGAACGCTGAGATCAAACTGAGAACTGAGGCTAGATAAGATACGCCTACTAGATAATTAACCAATCATGTAGGACATATGCACAATTGAATAACCAATGAAAATCTAACCTAAATCTAATCTTGATCTTAAGCACTAAGTCAATTGAGTAAACCTTAAACCAATCAGAAATCTAGTTTAAATGAGATGAAACAGGTGCACATGTTTCCGGGAACTGGCTAAAACATAAAACTTCCATTGTTTGTTAACCGAATTATCCTTGGCTCTGAAACAAGATATAAGTTAAAGTTTACCGTAAGAATCCAATCTCTTCGCGACTCTCAGCTAATGGTGATTGACAAACAGACAAATGATACCGCCTTAAAGGGGTATGAAACCCTCCAATGTAATGGATAAAGGCGAATATGCTCTGATATATACGATATCCCTTTCCAAAAGAAATTTTGGAATATCCAAAATGTGGCTGTCTCACGTGAAGACACTGAGCGAAAAAAAAACACAGGAAATTGGGAAACAAAATTATGAAATGTCTCTCTCTAAACAATACTCTGATATCAATGTTTCACCTATTTAAACAACGATAATAATTCTAGTAAACTCTTGTTTGATCATACAATTTTTCAAAAATGTGTTCATCTATAAAGGTTTACTTAAGTTACTCACAAAGATAAACGATCTTCCCTAGGCTAATGCTCAGATAGATAATATTGGGTAAGGCGGAAAATCCCAACTTATCTAACCTACGAAAGTTACCACAATGAAGCACCTATAAGCATCCATGTAGGGCGGAAAATCCCAACTTATCTAACCTATGAAAGTTACCACAATGAAGCACCAACTTATCTAACCTACGAAAGTTACCACAATGAAGCACATATAAGCATCCATAGACAATGCAATCTTCGCAAAGACAAGAAGAACATGTGGCATTCATGAGCTTTTTAACTGAATTGGTGAATAAAATACATAAGTCACTCCGTCGATGACTTGTCAATCTATCATGCAAGAAAACGAATTTGCTCTATTTACAAGAACATTGGTTGGCAAAGTAAAACGGAGTAGCCTATAGTTAAGCCATCAGCAAAGAAAACAATGGAATCATCATAAATTGACAAACAACGCTACTTTCAAAGTTATCAAATTTAGCAGCGTGTAATACCTCAAATTATATTGTCTCAAAATTGTCTCTCTTTACTTTCTCCCCAGGTTAAGCAACTCTGGGAATATATATATATATATATATATATATATATATATATATATATATATATATATATATATATATATATATATATATATATATATATATATATATATATATATATATATATATATATATATATATATATATATATATATATATATATATATATATATATATATATATATATATATATATATATATATATATATATATATATATATATATATATATATATATATATATATATATATATATATATATATATATATATATATATATATATATTTCTTTATTTTTCTTATCTCTTCCAGGTTAAGCAACTCTGGGGAAAAATTCCCTCTTCTGAGACCACGCTGCTCAGGAACGAACATAAAATTGCGATGCATTTTCAGAGCAAAGGAATTAGCATAACAGAACAATACTTCTTTTCAAGAAATGTGAATCCTTCCTTAAAAGAAATACAAGAAATTCTGCTAAAGTGCAGCCTGGTTTTCGGGCTTGGCTAGGAAAATTACTCGCATAACCAAGACATTTAAATTACTCAAAAACAGAACTCGTACGCGATATCACGGATGCCACTGTATCGATCACAGCATCAACTGACTTTCTTTACTCAAGAAGCAGTTGGGAAAATAGACCAGACATCTCAAAACAAAGTGGGAAGGAAGACGAATTGTCTATCGTCCATTAACTAAGCAAGTATAACTTTTGAATAGATCCTTTAATCGTAATTCTATTCTTACTTGATATATCATTACGTTTGCATTTCACCACATTCCGTAAATCACCTTACTCTCAAACTAAGGTACAGTAACTCAAAATGACCTGCTTTGAAACTCAACTTCAATTTTCAAATACTCTTCAACTGGCATATCCCGAATTCAAGATACATATAATTCACTTGTTTCTCATTCATGCATTTCACTAATGATACGGGATAGCACATCCAGAACATACCTAACATGGGATTTCACATTTTCAACGTTCATATATCCTCTCTCGAATAACCTAATAATGCATAACAAGCGACAAACTTGAGATAGTTGTTGACAAATATTGAACCTTCCTTGTAATATATAACATTTAAACATGGATGTTTCAGAAGAATTTACATAATGCACCACACAAATTTTTAATGCAATTCCAACTGATAAACATTATGCAAAAATATCAACTCATCACCAATACTCAACTTGAATACACTATCAAAATATTCTGGATTCGAATTATCTAAATGGCTACTCTAGCGGTTTGTTTTAAACACTGCAGTCATTTTCATAAACTCCTTATGATATTTTCAATATCTATCATACTTCAACATCACATCTGTCCTGATGATATATGAGCAACAACTCTCCTTGACAACAATTGCAATTGACGGATTTTTTACAAAATCTTTTATATTAAAAACACATATCACTTTCACATGAATACGTACTGAAATATCTTTTCACATTTGAGAAAGCTTGAACAACTGCATTATGTCTTTTGTTCTGAATTCAGCATGTAAGTTAGTTTGATTTACAAATAGTAAGTTGGTTAGCCTCACAAATAGTAAGTTGGTTAGGCTCACAAATAGTAAGTTGGTTAGGCTCACAAGTAGCAAGTTGGTTAGGCTCACAAATAGTAAGTTGGTTAGGCTCACAAATAGCAAGTTGGTTAGGCTCACAAATAGTAAGTTGGTTAGGCTCACAAATAGTAAGTTGGTTAGGCTCACAAATAGCAAGTTGGTTAGGCTCACAAATAGTAAGTTGGTTAGGCTCACAAATAGTAAGTTGGTTAGGCTCACAAATAGCAAGTTGGTTAGGCTCACAAATAGCAAGTTGGTTAGGCTCACAAATAGTAAGTTGGTTAGGCTCACAAATAGTAAGTTGGTTAGGCTCACAAATAGTAAGTTGGTTAGGCTCACAAATAGTAAGTTGGTTAGGCTCACAAGTAGCAAGTTGGTTAGGCTCACAAATAGTAAGTTGGCTAGGCTCACAAATAGTAAGTTGGTTAGGCTCACAAATAGCAAGTTGGTTAGGCTCACAAATAGTAAGTTGGTTAGGCTCACAAATAGTAAGTTGGTTAGGCTCACAAATAGCAAGTTGGTTAGGCTCACAAATAGCAAGTTGGTTAGGCTCACAAATAGTAAGTTGGTTAAGCTCACAAATAGTAAGTTGGTAAGGCTCACAAATAGCAAGTTGGTTAGGCTCACAAATAGCAAGTTGGTTAGGCTCACAAATAGCAAGTTGGTTAGGCTCACAAATAGCAAGTTGGTTAAGCTCACAAATAGCAAGTTGGTTAGGCTCACAAATATCACAGTATACCAACTTGAAGTTCTGTGAGTTCTTTAGGCTCACAAACTTACCACAAGTAACTACAACAATGAAACTTTCAGAACCTTCTTTACTCTGGGTATTGCACGAAATCATTCTAAAACTCATAAAATATTTAGCAAACAAGGTTGCGAGGCTTGCAAAATTCATAGAATACAAAGCTGTATAAATCCAATTTCACTCAAATTCACGAACAAGTGTCGACCCTTGTGCACTAAATTTTATGAATAAAGTTTGAAATTAACCCAATTTTACAGAATGCTACAAAATACATTTCCATCAACAACATTTGACCACATACATAACTATACTGAATTGCAACTATCGTTCTGAACTGAACTTTTCACATTAAAATCTTTACAATTTGGGTCCTAACAAGTGGGGAGAGGTTTCCAGCACAATCACCCTCGTCCGAATCTTTACCGTTCGGGTCCTAACATTAATCTTCCAGAAGCCTAAATTTCTCCTTCAGACCGAGGTGTTTCACGCATGGTATAACTCGTCGTCGCTTACTCAGATACAGGTAACTCGCCGTTTACTCAGATACGGATAACTTGTCGTTTACTCAGTTATGGGTAACTTGTCGTTCACTCAGATACGGGTAACAGTGTCACAATATGCATCTCTCACTTCAATAATGATTATGTTGGCATGTCTAACATAATGCATACGTAATAAGATCTGATATGACAGTTGGAAATATATCCGAGCATTCCTTAATATACAAAAAATATATGCTTTAGAGTTGAACTCTAACCTAAGGCTATCTCAACAAACCACAACTTTTGTCTTTAACATAATTAACCTGTATGGAATACCAACAAAATGAGACAACTGGTTCTTGTCGCTTAAGCTTTTTTAAATTTTACTAATACACCTGCAACAATAGCATTTTACACCAACGTCTGTTTACATCTATTAATTAAAATATTCTGCAAACATTTCTATAATCCTGTTTGTCAAAGTTGGTAAAGATTTGTCAAAAAACCGGCAACTAATTGTTTTGTCAAGCATTTCGGAATTATCGCAGAACTAGCATAGGCCAACATTGCTTGCCTTAGCTCAAGTCTGATGATTGTACAAGCACTTAAAAACACTAACAACAAATTTTAAAAATGCATATCAACGCAGCAATGGGTCAAATTAATCCTTAGCTTCACAAATCACATCACAATTCACTCAAAAAAAAAAAACACTGGAAAATTGTTCTGGATAATTTCTTCACTGAAACTTCGGTGAAGATTTCTTCAATCTTTGGACAGAAAAAAACAACAAAAAACTGTTCAATTTGGAAATTACCTTTAATTGTCTGAAACTTACTGTCTGGAAAGTCTCTTGTTGCATACACTGGAATCTAATTCAATTTCTTCATCACAAGCAGTTTTTAAATCAAATTGTGACCATTTTTGCTGCAGTTCCAAATCTCAATTTTTCAGCATTGAAACTTCAGACATCAGATATACTTAAGGCCGTAGCAAGTTCGAATTTCTGCTTATATCAAGCAATGTTAAAATTTACTTTAGAATAAAATTCGGTATTGAAAAATTATTTATTTTCTTTCTTTCAACTTTGTTCTGAAAGATTTATAAAGCTCCGCATAATTTATGCCATTCCTCTTTGCGTCGTATATTTTCCTTTTGAAAATATGATGAACAGTTCCACCCTGCAAGATCTTCCTTTTGGATTTTTCTAGTTCTGCCAGGGTCGCCATGTCCATAGTTTCGCGTTAGCGGTATGTTACAAAGTCAAAATTAACGCTCAATGAAAAATTGGTTCTCTCCGATTATTGACGGCGTAAACAGATAATATATAAAATTTACAGTATATCGATGAAAAAATCAACTAAGTTTCTAAAAGTGTGAAGTCCTCTACGTAACCATTTAAAAAAAATTGATGTCTGTTAAAAGATACTGGGGGCCCTCATGCTTAAGTTTGTCCCGGGGTCTCGCCCGGCGGTCCGGCAAAAATCTATCAATTTGTTCCAAATTACCAATAGTGATGTTTTTTGACTGCCATGTATTGTTGATTTCTATGACCTAGTTGCAATTTAGAAACTACCGATGTCAATCGCTTACAATTTGAAACATCAGCCAGTTACGCAGATGAATAAGTTTCAAAATCCGCTGCTTATACATGGTCCTCTTTTGAAGTTAAAAACTGAAGCCTCTTCGTTGTACTTGTGATGAGTCGACTTTTCAGAAACCAGTAACCCTAATGCATGTGACATTATGTAAATTATATTTCCGGAAATTGCCGATTCCGATATGAAAAGGTCTTTACCGTGCAGCGTAGGCGACAAAGATTCCCACAGTGTTTGATTGGTCAGTAAGATTCCCAAAGTATATGATTGGTTCATTATGGACACGTGAATCTCGGCCATCTGACATTATTTAAATTAGTTTTCCGGAAATTGCCGATTCAGATTTGAAAAGGTCTATAGAGTGTGTATCATATTTTTATTGGAACCAATTGAAGTTAGTATACCTAGTAAAAGAATATGTGACGCGTGGTGCACAGCGGGTACATTAAATTAAATATCCTTGATTTTAAAGATCTAAGTAATCCTTAAAATTATCTTTCTGCTCGTGAGGTGCTTTAATCTATTGTCGCCAAGTAACTGCACGGAATAGGCCTAAACTTTAGTCAAGAAGATCTTTAGTTAGTCGCACTTCAGTGTCTGTCTCTAGATCTGAAGCGGTATTCCTCCCATCAGAGTCAGTCTTTTTTATCTTTTATTTCTGGCACTCAAATAACTCATTTATAAAGATATAGCCATAGTCAGGGGCGTAGCCAGCGGAAGGGACATGGGCCCCACTTTCAGAGACTATACCCCCTGTTGCCCTCAAATGAAATAACAGAATACAGTGTAATTGTCATTTTTCATTAATCTTGCCCTCGCCATGTCCGCATAATGTAGCCCTGCCCACCCCCATTGCCAGTGACTAGCTACGCCACTGACCATAGTCAATCAAAAAATATAAACAACTATCAGACTATATCTTTGTGTTTATTTTCCTGCCTCATAACATAACACGAACTGACAAAAGGTAGTGAGCAAATGAAGATTAGTTATCCCATGCATATAACCTACTGTAACATATTCAAATATGTAACATATTAAGAAATGGGAAACTAAATCTTGCAGAGCTTCTGGGGACGTTTTCCCTGGCCCTACTAGGAATTCAAACAAACTAAATCTTGCAGAGTTTCTGGGGACGTTTTCCCTGGACCCTACTGGAAATTCAAACAAACTAAATCTTGGAGAGCTTCTGGGGACGTATTCCCTGGACCCTACTAGGAATTCAAACAAACTAAATCTTGCAGAGCTTCTGGGGACGTATTCCCTGGACCCTACTAGGAATTCAAACAAACTAAATCTTGCAGAGCTTCTGGGGACGTATTCCCTGGACCCTACTAGGAATTCAAACAAACTAAATCTTGCAGAGCTTCTGGAGACGTTTTCCCTGGACCCTACTAGGAATTCAAACAAACTAAATCTAGCAGAGCTTCTGGGGACGTTTTCCCTGGACCCTACTAGGAATTCAAACAAACTAAATCGTGCAGAGCTTCTGGGGACGTTTTCCCTGGACCCTACTAGGAATTCAATCAAACTAAATCTTGCAGAGCTTCTGGGGACGTATTCCCTGGACCCTACTGGAAATTCAAACAAACTAAATCTTGCAGAGCTTCTGGGGACGTATTCCCTGGACCCTACTAGGAATTCAAACAAACTAAATCTTGCAGAGCTTCTGGGGACGTATTTCCTGGACCCTACTAGGAATTCAAACAAACTAAATTTTGCAGAGCTTCTGGGGACGTATTCCCTGGACCCTACTAGGAATTCAAACAAACTAAATCTTGCAAAGCTTTTGGGGACGTTTTCCCTGGACCCTACTAGGAATTCAAACAAACTAAACCTTGCAGAGCTTCTGGGGACGTATTCCCTGGACCCTACTAGGAATTCAAACAAACTAAATCTTGCAGAGCTTCTGGGGACGTTTTCCCTGGACCCTACTAGGAATTCAAACAAACTAAATCTTGCAGAGCTTCTGGGGACGTTTTCCCTGGACCCTACTAGGAATTCAAACACACTAAATCTTGCAGAGCTTCTGGGGACGTTTTCCCTGGACCCTACTAGGAATTCAAACAAACTAAATCTTGCAGAGCTTCTGGGGACGTATTCCCTGGACCCTACTAGGAATTCAAACAAACTAAATCTTGCAGAGCTTCTGGGGACGTATTCCCTGGACCCTACTAGGAATTCAAACAAACTAAATCTTGCAGAGCTTCTGGGGACGTATTCCCTGGACCCTACTAGGAATTCAAACACACTAAATCTTGCAGAGTTTTTGGGGACGTATTCCCTGGACCCTACTAGAAATTCAAACAAACTAAATCTTGCAGAGCTTCTGGGGACGTATTCCCTGGACCCTACTAGAAATTCAAACAAACTAAGTCTTGCAGAGCTTCTGGGGACGTTTTCCCTGGACCCTACTAGAAATTCAAACAAACTAAATCTTGCAGAGCTTCTGGGGACGTATTCCCTGGACCCTACTAGGAATTCAAACAAACTAAATCTTGCAGAGCTTCTGGGGACGTATTCCCTGGACCCTACTAGAAATTCAAACACACTAAATCTTGCAGAGCTTCTGGGGACGTTTTCCCTGGACCCTACTAGGAATTCAAACAAACTAAATCTTGCAGAGCTTTTGGGGACGTTTTCCCTGGACCCTACTAGGAATTCAAACAAACTAAATCTTGCAGAGCTTCTGGGGACGTATTCCCTGGACCCTACTAGGAATTCAAACACACTAAATCTTGCAGAGCTTCTGGGGACGTATTCCCTGGACCCTACTAGAAATTCAAACAAACTAAATCTTGCAGAGCTTCTGGGGACGTATTCCCTGGACCCTACTAGGAATTCAAACTTCAGCTAATTTCCTTATAAGTGTTCCTACAAGAAAATTTCATGTTTATCCCCTATCTTTCCCACCCCACCCATATCCCTGAAGCTAAGTTTCATAAGCTAATCCAACGTGCAAATCCAGGGAGGAGGAGGGGGGGGGGGAATATTTCCATATGTGAGGTATAAATACATGAGCCTCTCAAGCAGTTGCCTTTTTTTCAGAATTTTCGAAGTGCAGGTATCAAAAATCCAATCTCTCATACTGCTGGTCTAAAAACATTGCATATTTTCATACTGCAGGTATCAAAAATCACCTATTTTCGTACTGCAGGTATCAAAAATCAGTTATTTTCGTACTGCAGGTATCAAAAATCAGTTATTTTAATGTTGCAGGTATCAAAAATCACCTATTTTCATACTGCAGGTATCAAAATCACCTATTTTCATACTGCAGGTATCAAAATTACCTATTTTTCATACTGCAGGTATCAAAATCACCTATTTTCATACTGCAGGTATCAAAAATCACCTATTTTCATACTGCAGGTATCAAAAATCACTTATTTTCGTACTGCAGGTATCAAAAATCAGTTATTTCAATGTTGCAGGTATCAAAATCACCTATTTTCATACTGCAGGTATCAAAAATCACCTATTTTCGTACTGCAGGTATCAAAAATCACCTATTTTCATACTGCAGGTATCATAAATCACTTATTTTCGTACTGCAGCTATCAAAAATCACCTATTTTCATACTGCAGGTATCAAAAATCACCTATTTTCATACTGCAGGTATCAAAAATCACCTATTTTCATACTGCAGGTATCAAAAATCACTTATTTTCGTACTGCAGGTATCAAAAATCACCTATTTTCATACTGCAGGTATCAAAAATCACCTATTTTCATACTGCAGGTATCAAAAATCACCTATTTTCATACTGCAGGTATCAAAAATCACCTATTTTCGTACTGCAGGTATCAAAAATCACCTATTTTCTTACTGCAGGTATCAAAAATCACCTATTTTCATACTGCAGGTATCAAAAATCACTTATTTTCGTACTGCAGGTATCAAAAATCACCTATTTTCATACTGCAGGTATCAAAAATCACCTATTTTCATACTGCAGGTATCAAAAATCACCTATTTTCATACTGCAGGTATCAAAAATCACCTATTTTCGTACTGCAGGTATCAAAAATCACCTATTTTAATGTTGCAGATATCAAAATCATAAAATGTCATACTGAAGTTACCAACAAATATTTTGTACTGCAGTCCAATTTTGAAATTCTGGGCAGGATTTGCAGGATTTGTTGACATTAGTTTTGATTAAGCATTAAACTAAAAACCCTGGATGATGTAAACAACGTTACTTTGTATTAAATTATTTGAAAATCTCATGTTTGGTTGTCATTTAAAAAGTAGGCTTATATACAACCCTTGTTTTAATTCCGATGGAATATACAACAGCTTTCCGGTCTGATGGAATCAAATATGAAAAACAAGTTTAGTATATTTCGGTTTCATTTTGAAAAATAGTTAGACACGATAAATTACGTAGTGTTTACAGAAAACATACTTATAACTGTATAACTCAAGTTTTACAAATTTGGGCAGATTCCTATACTCTCGTAGTTTTTCAAGAAACCAATAGCAAGGTAAAGATTTGCATCTTCAGTCAGTGGGTGGGATCAAGTGGTTTCAAAATGAGCTCATACAATTCTTGTGATTTGCAAGACAATAAGGAGTGTCCTATAAACTACACAAGGAATGAAAATCTGATCTACACTTTTTGATTGTCGTCAGAAGTTGTAGAAGTCGGAATTTTTTTTTGTTTTGTATCCACAATAAGAAACTTGTAACCTTAGTCTGTCGCATAGAATTGTGAGAAGAAGAAAAAAACTTCCAAAGAACTCTGCTTTTTTAACTATACTGTGTGGAAGAGCCTTTAAAATTGGTAAGTAAGATCTGGCATTACAATACACATTCCTTTCGTTGTTATAATTGCAGTTTCTATACCCGGTGGATTGCGCCCCAGGAAAGAGATCTGTCTAAGTATGATAGAGTTTTTGACCACACGTAAAGTGCACCCGCAATACATTAGTTAAATTCTATGTCTTTTCATTTCATTAACCGGGGGATTTTGCCCAGGAAGAGGAGCAGTTTTTTGATTGGAGTTTATCCAATTTGCTCATATTTTCAGTTTCGCGATTCGGAAATGGGTTTTAGTTTTAACGAGCGCGACGACAAAACTATTTTGGTGTGGGGTCTACGGTTTAGAGACCCTCGTTAAAAAGGCTACAGGAAACGTATTTTCTGCTTTTAAGTTATGACGCAAATTTAAGCTCCTTTTAATAAACAAAGAAGATTTTTTTTCAGAAAAGTTTCATGTCAGTGGCGTAGCCAGTATTAAATTGTTAGGGGGCAACACTCCTCTCTAGAAGGCAAAGTTAAGGTGGAAATTTTAAACTAAAAAATGAATATATTAAATTGCGGGTACCCCAGGGGCGTACCTCTCATGCGGAAAAAAGCCCTAAAAATGTCCAGGTTACAAGTGGGAAAAATCGCACTGCCCTATATTAACTTTCCAAAACGTTGATGCTAATCGGAAAATCTCTTTCAATTTTCGGGAACTTTTCTTCGTTTTTGGTAAATATCCTTCATTTTCGGGAATTTTTCATCAATTTTCAGGAAATATCTACAATGTTCGGGGAATGTTGCCAAATTTATCCAAATTTCAAATAATTTTACCCAAATTTCCAATAATTTAACTAAATTTTCCTTAAATTTTACAAGTTCTTAAAATTGTATTTGAATCATTTCCCAATTTTACCTCACAACTGAGAAGTGGAGTCCTGTTATAGGGGTAAATTTTCCTCCGTCCAGCCTCCCCTTTGCTACCCCAAGTCGAATGCAGCACTGCACCATTTTATTATTCAAGAACACTGAATTAAAATATGATAATTATTTGAAATGATGATATAACTTTGCTGGTATAGAACCAAATACAAAATGTTGTATGTATTGTTGTGAGGTATGGACCCTGGGAGTCATAAATTATGTTTCCTATAGGAATCATCATTTTGAATATAATTATATATCACTCGGAATTTGGGGGGGGGGGATTTGTAACTGCGAGAAATCCCCTCCACCTTTGGGGTGGGGTGGGGTGGGGGTGGGTGGGGTGGGGTGGGGGTTATTCATATAAAGTTATACTGATGTGCTAAACGCTTTGAAAATACGACAGTTGGAAAGTGCCCCTCAGACCCTGTGCCCCCCATATTCAAACGTCTTCCACCGCCTCTGATTATGATGTTGCACCCCCACCCTCGAAATTTGTGAAAGTTTAGATCATGATCCAGAAGAAAAATCGGAAACTGAAGATCATAATCATTTTGAACATTAATTGTGTTCCTCCCGGTAGCCCGTGGTGACCAACATCTTAGCCCTTTCAATACTCGGCACAATTTGCTCATCTCGGATCTTTAGCTTAATTTTCCCCGAATTAGTTCCAACCTGTCCACATTTTGGGAAGTGTGAACGCCCGTTGGCCTCCCGATCTGATGATTGTGACGAAATTGTATCTCCTTTTTTCTTCTTCAAAACTACAGAAAACTGGAAAAGGAAGAGATGAACCTCAAACTGCGAACATCTGCTATGTTTCTCTTATATTGCATGTTATTTTGCGGGATAATATGGAGTTCTTTTGGTAAGTAATACGAATTGTTGTAACTAATTTTAACCATGAATTTTGCATTTTTGAGACAGATTGCTTGCTTAATATGCCTTAACCTAAATGATACAATAACTCTTTAAAAATCGAATATTTTATTTATTGTAGTTATGTATACGCGTACTGCCATTGAACCTCATGTTGCTTTATTAATTTGATAAGATTTCTATGGTTGAAATGTGGGATTTTAATGGTAATAAAAAGAAAAATATCAAGGACGTCATAAACATGGACTGGTGAAAGAGAGGCTTAGATAGCACATCACAGTATTCCAAGACATACACTTTTGTTTAACACTTTCCGACAAAGACATTACTTACTATCAGACTACAGAGCTCAGCTAACTTCGCGCAGTGCATTTTTC
>JAIGNY010000654.1:0-53803 GCA_020152595.1 Chiridota heheva
AGCAGTTTCAGCCTACGAAACTGTTGCGAAAATCAGTTGTAAATTTCACTCATATCTCCAGGTCACTTATTAACGCTGATAATTATTCATAGGCCTACTCTGAACAGGCCTGTAGTGCAGGAGGGGAGGTGCCAGTTGGGTGGGAGGGTGTTCACCTGAAAGAATGAACACTTTTTGTGTTTAGAATGTGCCCTTTTGAAATCTAAAAATATGATAAGCACCCTGAAATTTCAAGGTTTGTTGTTCTTTTATACGAATAACGACCCCGCCCCCTCCGTTAATTCTTGAACCCCCTTTGTTGAGTGCCCTTTTGAAATCTAAAAAGTTCATAAGCACCCAGAATTTCAAGACTGTTTGTCCTTTTATACGAAATACGAACCCCCTTTTCAAATTCCTTGCTATGGGCCTGCTGAATGTGCAGTTTATTAGAAAATAAAAGCTATTTATTGGCAGCATCCCACCCCCTCCCCTTTCCTTTCTTCCCCTGCCCGCCACAAACAGTCGCAAGATTGTTAAACAAAAATGACCTCTTGATCCATTTATATTGTGGAGTATTATTCGAGTATTCGTAATGACGTTATAATAGCGTCATACTGAAAAAGCGAAGCATTTACATCTGGCAACCTAGTTTTCTCCGCTTATAATTTTATTCAAAAAAAACCTTGCCATGTGCAGATGGGTGTGCCGGCCACCCCCAATTTTTGTTATTGGAGCATCTTTCAAATGAGGCCAGGAAAAACTTACGATATATAGCCAGCCCCTTGCCATACACTGACGTGCCCTTCTCCACCTTTGCAATGGTTAAAAATTCTATGTACAGGCTACCAAATTTTCAACGAAGAGGCACTTTTAATTTGTCCGTGGGAAAACAATGGAGGCCCTCGCTGACTCGCTGAAGACTGGGCTGTTGAGTGTGATTTTGGATAATGCAGACTTGATTTTGAATCTTGTCAAATATAATTATACTGACATATCAGTGTGTACGAGAGCGACGTGACAACTGCTTCTATTCTCTTACACTATTTTCGCTCCATTTTCTCTCCAATTTGCACCATTTTGTTTTATAACGTCATTTTCGGATTTTTTCTCGGTGGATGGGCTTTTATTCTCGGTGAGATCGTTTCTTTTCTTTTTTTCTATTATATTTTTCCTCGTTCTGACCCGACTTTTCACGCCCTTCGTTACTAATACAGCGGTCCCTGTATAGTGGTTCCGCGATTTTTTTCTAGCTGCCTTGGGTCTCTCGGTCCTTGGTTTTTTCTTTCATAATGACGAAGCGCCTATGCAGTGACCTTGATCCCCCCCCCTCCCCTCCCCGTGACCCACCTGCTACCATCATTGACCATTCTACAACCCCAATCCCAAAAATCCTTATTATCCATGCCACCAAGAAGGAAAGCAGGAAAGCTTTAAAAAAGTTTCTCCTTTCCTCATCCATAAAGCCCTCTTTGGCCTTGTCGGTACCCTCCCCAAAGTCTCTACCCTTAGATCCGGTGATCTCCTGGTGCACAAGCCACCACCCTCCTTTCCACCAAAACCCTATCCAACTCTGGTATCGACATCACAGTCACCCCCATCGTTCCCTAAACTCCAGCAATGGCGTCATACGCACCCGCGATCTTGCGTACATGACAGATGACGACCTCCAAGAGGAACTAGCAAACCAACATGTAACTGAAGCCCGTCGTCTCGTTCTAAAGAGAGACGGAGCCGAAACTCCCACCAACACCATATTTCTTACCTTCGCAACACCAACTCTCCCCTCCCACATCATTGCCGGCTACCTGAGAATCCAGGTCGCCCCTTACATTCCTAACCCTTTACGTTGCTATAATTGTCAGAGGTATGGCCACGGGAAAGACTCCTGCCACAGCCAAGCGCGCTGTGGTGACTACGGAGCCCCGGACCATGACAACACCTCCTGCACCAACCCCCCACTCTGCACAAATTGTGACGGTAAACACCCAGCAAACCATCCCTCCTTCTCGAAAGACTGTCCCACCTGGCTTCAGGAAAAACAAATAACAAAACTTAAAACCCTTAACCCCAACATAACCTACCCAGAGGCCAGGAAACAATTCCTCGCTTCTCTTAACTCCAAGCCTTCCTACTCAAACGTAGTCTCCTCTAACTCTAATTCCGCCCCCAAAAAAAAAAAAAACACAACTAACACAACAAAAACTAACTCCCATGCCCAAACCTGACCTCACCTGGCTCTTCTTACCTAGTCCTAAGCCCATCACCATTTCCAACAACCCAATCACCCAATACCCACACCACCTCCACCACCACTTCTCTCCTCAACCTCCCTTCCTACTCTAAAGCCCCTACCGCCCCCTACACCAACACCACTAATACCTTCATACATCAAGCTAAAACCAGCCAAGCAAACAATCAACAAACCAACAAATCAACCAACAAACACCCAACCAAAAAACAACCAATCAACAAACAACCAATCAACAAACAACCAATCAACAAACAACCCACCACCCAAACCCACACTGAAGAGAGTATGGATTGTTCGATTGCCGAACACACCGATCATACTTCTCGTCCAATTTTCAAAAACAATCGCTCCCAAAGAAACAGATCCAAAGAAAGAACAAGCCAACTCAGACCCAACAGATCTTCCTCCAGATAACCCCCCGCCTCCTTATGGCATACACCACAAACAATTACAATAACACCCACAACATCATACAATGGAACATTAGGAGCCTAAAGGCCAATTCTGAAGAAATTGACCTTCTGGCCTCCACCTTCAACCCAGTCGTCTTCTGCCTACAAGAAACTTTCTTGAAAACCACCGACCATTACTCCCTCAACAACTTTGCTTGCTATCACAAACATAAAGTGGATGCTGACAGGGCCTGTGGTGGCGTCTCCATTCTCGTTAGACACGATATCCCACACAGCCCTGTTTGTGTGCACACCGACCTTCAGGCCATCTGTATTTCTATCTCCCTCCACAAAACTTTCACTCTCTGCAATATCTATCTCCCTCCCAACACCAACATTCAACCAACCAGCCTTAACAACCTCATCTCTCAGCTTCCCACCCCCTTCATCCTTCTTGGTGATTTCAACGCTCACAACCCTCTGTGGGGCTCTAATACCACCACCCCTAGAGGCAAGTTCATCGAAAACGCTCTTCGTCAGCACAGCCTGTCCTTACTGAACACTAACTCCCCGACCTACCTTCATCCTGCCACAGGTTCTCTCACCTGTATTGACCTGTCTATCTGTTCCCCTAACCTCCTCCCTGATTTTAGTTGGAGAGTCACTGCTGACCTCTGTGGTAGTGATCATTACCCTCTTCTTATACACTCCAATCTTCAAATCCCCACTGAGCACACCCCCAATTGGAACCTCGACAAGGCTGACTGGTCCCTTTTTGAAACCCTCTGTGACTCACACCTCTTCCCCCATCTTCTCGAGGATGAGGATCCCATGTCTAACTTCAGTAATATCCTTATTGGTTCCCCCAACCCTCTGTAACAATTGCCACTGCATCCTCACAATCCAACACGTTCTCCTTGCTTGCCCCCTGTACAACCTTCCCAGAGCTTCCCTCGCTCCCCACAACTCAATTGCTGAGTTCTTCCAGAAAAATCCTCCAGATAAAATAATCTCCTTCCTTCAACATGCATCCCTCTACAACAATATTTAATTCTCCTCTTCCACCCCCTCTCTACTTTGTTTTTGTTTTACCCATGCACCTCCTCTCTCGACCACAGCTTTCTGGCTTTTGTTCTTGAATTTCTCTCATTCTCCCCCTGATCTCTTTCCTTACTACCTCTAAAATGATCTGACCTCTCAGGCACAATTTGACCTTCGTTGTCGTGGTGCCGTTAAGACCTCATCAAACAAACAAACAAACTGATATACCGAGTTTAATTAATTTTTTGCAACTTAAAGACTGTCAGAAAAGGATCATAAAAATCTTGAACCTTCTACAGTTCTAAACCATTCTAAGGACCCCTTTTTTGTTTTTTACATTGTTTGAGACTCTAAATATTCCAAATCATGATCAATACAATTGATTAATTGGATGTAAATATTTCCGAATTTAAGATTTAATGATAAATTTCTTAATTATAGATCTCGGTATGAAATTGTTCTATTTTCCCGAAGTTTGGTTCTCAACTCTTCAATATCTTGATCCAAAATTCACAAATCTGCAATTTGTCGTAGCTGCAATGTTAAGAAGAAAAGGAAAAGAAAACTTTTATGACCGATAAAGATTGAGACATTTTCAGGTAAAGTTAGAGGAGATGGGAAGGGGGAGAGCAAGGGGGATGGGGAGAGGAGGGGAGGGAAAAGACATTACAAATTGCCACTCAAGTCATGTTGTCGTACCGTACACAGGTACATGCTTTCAAAATATGTCAGTCGAATAAGTACCCCTCAAATCCTGTGCTCCCCCCCCCCTTCCTCCGATCTGGATTCAAACATCTTCCACCTCCCCTGACATGGAACTAAAATACTTTGTTGTGGTTCAGATCCTCATTAGAAATCTTAGATAATGAAAGTGCCCTCACTGGATTTTGCCATAAGTTACTTCCGACACCCCTGCCAAATATCTACGTTCGCTTGGGTATTTGTGCAAGGAATTGCTGCAAATTTGATGGAAAAGTCGTAGGAAGGATATTTTCGAAGTTTGAAAGCACAGGAATCGTGCGTAGGTATGTACTGTAGGCTAAAGCGTGGTGTTCAGTAGTGTATAAATCGTTGAATGTTTTAACCAATAAGATGGTCCGCAGTGCATGTCCAAAATGCCCGGATGACCGAATACTCGAATAAACACTTAAATTGGCGTTATGATGAAAACGTTCCCTCCCAAATACTCTCCCCTTTCCCCCAACCTGTACTTAGCAATTGCGTGGTGACAGGGGCCAGAGGCAACTTCCTCCCAGTTAAGCTTTCTGAGAGGGTATCAAATGCTCACAGGGACGCAAAAATTGCCCTGCGAATATATTTTGTATATACTTTTCATTCCCAACAATTTGTATCATTTACAAAACAAACGTTATAAACGTTTTCTCTCAAAGTTGTATTCTTACATCAAAAACATAAAATTCGTCCCTGTACCGCTACTTCTGTATGACTACTGATGGGATCTTACATTTGAACATTCGTTCTAAAATCTATACTCGTTTTAAGTAACTTCAGCGTGGACAGGTGGAATTGACACGATTTTAAGCAATTTTTTGCAACCAAAATCACGCCACAAAACGCTTAGCTTCCTGGGGCTTCTCCCCCTGCATGGGCGCCTACCAGGCAGCCAGGACGTCAACCCTAAATTTGACACATTTAGAAATTTTCTGCTATCAAAATTGCGAGAAAAACATAGCTTCCGTTAGTCAGTTAAACATCTGACCGTAGTATACGCTATAGCCATTACATGACTGCGAATATTACCATGCATCAGGCAGTCAGGTAGTACGTAGCATGTAGGGCATACAGAGGGAGATGTTATCCCACTAGGCACACAGAGGAAGATGTTATCTCACTAAGCTTCCGCGGGCTTTCCTCTAGGTTTGATACAATTTTAAACAAATTTTCTGCTATCAAAATCACGAGAAACGTATAGGGCTTACGTGTATAGGGCTTACTTCGCCCCAGCACTCCTATCCTACAGTCCTACAGCTTCGCCACGAAAATGAAAATTTCGGCGGCTATCAAAAACGTCGGGTTCCAGGAGTATATATTACTGATATTATCTATATCAAGTTATTATCTATATCCAGTTATCTGGAGTCACATAATTCTTGTGAAGTGCAGGGTACCTTTTGTATATATTCTGTGCTGTATATGAGAAGCCGGTATTAAGTAAGTTAATCAATTATACCCGCCAAGTATGCATGGTATATATCATACACTTAGTACAGTTGTAAACATGTATTTAATGATTTATCCCAATAAATGATGTAAAATACCTTGTGGAGTTTCACATCAAATTACTAATAATTACATTACAGTATGCTCGACATTGTGCACACATCTCAAATCATGGTTTAGGTTACTTTTGTCAGTTTGTTGATAATCAAAGTGACTACAATCCCGGACAAAAGTACTTGCCAGTTTTTCCTTCCTCTTTATCAGATTATACCCCTTTTCAATGTTGCAAATATATTACCAAACTTATTGTTTGCAATTTGCATATTAACGCCACTGCATGTCATATTATCAACAGAGTCCTCTCATCTGCTCATGAAATGATGAACCACCAACACACCCATGCATCAAATAGTTTCCTTTGGCTAACCGTCAACAAGGTGCTGCCGTCATGCAAGGACGCGTAACCAGGAAGAGGGCACAAGGAGGAACGTGCCCCCTCCCCCCAAAAAAAATAATAATAAATAATAATAATATTGTTTTGTCAAAAAAGAAAAAAACAAGGTAGATTAAACTGTTAAAGGTATTAAAGTGATACGTTGGAGGCACACATATCAGACGATTTACTAAATGATAATTATCTAAAAAAATTAAACAATTTTCGGGAAATTCCTTTCATTTTTTGGGATATTTTATCCAAATTTCAAGTAATTTTCTTTCTTTCCAAAAATGTCCTTCATTTTCGGATAATTTGGGAAATTTTTTCAATTTCCTTCATTTTTGACATCTTCAATTTTTGGAAAAGGTTGCTAAATTGTCTTTGATTTTACCACATATTGATATAATTTTACCAAATTTTTCTTCAGTTTTACATAAATTTTTAAATATGATGTGAATAATTTCAATCGGGAAGGCTGAAATTATTCACCCGAGAAGGTGTAATCTTTCTCAGAAGGCTACTTCCCCCTCCCCTGCTTCCTATGCCTCTGTTTACACCCACAAATTGCGTGGGTAATCAGGTAATTGTACCATCGGTAACGTTCAGAACGAGTGTAATATTTCATCAGAGTTGTCGTCCAAATGTGCCCCCAATCGTGTGGCTACGTGCCTGCCGTCATGTAGAAACATGACTTTAAAGATCAGCGACACGACATTGACATATCTCGGTCTTCCCGTTATCATATTACCATTTATTCAGAGATGCCACAGATATTGTTAAACATACCATACTAAAAAACCCTGCTTTGTAGGGACAAACCATGTGACTGCTCAAACAAACGGAGATGATTTGGGCCATACCCTCACTGATAAGATAACATCCATGCGCAGTATCATTTGACAGTCCGGCAGCGTTAAAGCCTTATGCAATGCTACATATTTCAAATTTGAAATACCTCTGCAAAAAATATCTTTGCTAGCGGAAACTTAAAACTAATGAAAATACCTTCACTACTGTCATGGCTACAACTTTTTCACTCCCATTTGATATGCGCACCAAGCCTTTTTCGAAATATTAGATAAAATAGACAATAGAACTAGGCTTTTGGACGCGAAACGGCCATTTTGACAATTCAAATGTTTTCAACACAATAATGTTTAATATTTCAAGTACATAAATTAGAAACTATAACATTTTATCGCAACATCTGAACAATATGGCTGCATGACTTCAATATTCTTGTGTGTTATTAATTTTCCTATTAATAGGCATGCTTCCGGACTGGTTAAGCAACATGAATGTAAAATTCTGGGTAATTTAAATGGTAAACTGTTTTGGCTATTATCGATTTTATGCTAGAATTAGCTCAAATCTGAAAATTGGTTGCTGTGCTGAAAATTGGTTGTCATGACAACCAGAAGTTAAATTTTAAGTGGTTCCACATCTAAGATTTATTCATAGGGCATGATCAACAACTGTGCTAAGGTTCACACTTTTATGAAATAGTGAACCATTTCTTTCCAAACTCCGCTGGACTACTATGTGCGAACTACTTTATATATATAGTGTAGTCAAGCTTCTGTTCTCGGAATGAAGGCTAAAACAAACACGTACCGACACATTTTTTGACATGCTTGGGATTCACTTTTCGTGTGACAACAAGAAGCGCGTAACTGCATAAACAGCCAATAGGAATCCATCAGTATACGCGAGTATACTTGATATAGTATGCGTTTCATTGTGCATGTTGCAAACATGAATACATGTAATAAATAACGAGTAGGTTATACCAGAGAACGTGACGTCAGTCGCACTATACTACGTATAGGCCGAAGGCCGGGAGACGAAACTCCTATACCTACAGTGTTACGAAATCGTGATACTTTTATAAGTCACCCATCCATGTTGGTTCCAAGTGAGGGTAGCATAGAGTCAAGCATTTCAAAAATAGGAGATACCAAACTGCAAAGAAATGTGTAAATTAAGTATTCTACCCAAATTGCTTATTTAAAAAAATTCTTTCTACTGATTTAATTTTATCGTTACGTTTTGTGCACTTTTAATTCAATAAACAAATAATCTTATAAGTCATTATTATAACAACTTTTATTTTGACGTCATCCATGGATCAAGTGCAAAATAAATTGACAAGCCATGAACACACGCTGCGGTGCAGGTACGGTACGCATCTGACAGAATCTTCAACCGTGTGTCTTTATATGACGTCATTTCTCGTTACAGCTTTATGACGTCATTTCTCGTTGTGGCGACTTACACATAGTGATGTCATACTCAGATGACGATATGGTTGGCCATGCGGGTCACAACATCTTCTAATGTTACGCCAAAGAAAAATCAATTCTTACGGCGTAACAATCATTTCTTACGTCGTGACAATTCCATTTCATACGTCTAAAACGGGTTGCTAATTGGTTGTTTCCTTTAGACGTAAAAATAGACATAATTTTACGTGTCAAACTAATTTTTAAACGTATTTTACGTCTAAGAAGAATCATTTGTTACGTCGTAACAATTTCCATTGCATACGTCTAAAACGGGTCGCTGATTGGCTGTTTCCATTAGACGTGAGATTAGAAAATAAGTTTTCATGTTGTTAGACTTAGGGCGTAGGACTAACTTAAAGTATAAGTGACAGCGAAGGTCACTTTAGGCTAAGGCTGGGCCACTGACATGTTGACAATATGATATTTTTTAAATTGCTCCCAAACTCTGGTGAGACCAAATTATGTGGGATAATTTTAACTCAAAAGTTACGATGTGAAATTCCGGATAAAATCCGATCGATCTTCTTTACATTTGTCTCTGCTTCTTCGGGAAATAAATGCTTTCAGAAAAAATCCCCGAAACATGCCTCACATGTTACTTCAAGTTCAAGTTCAAGTATGTATGGAAGCATATGCCGGTAAATGTCTAAGTCGTGTAGTAAATATAATTACAACGCGACGTAATTCCAGTGACGACGCGACGTAATTCCAACTACGACGCGACGTAATTCCACTTACGACGCGACGTAATTCCGAGGTTTTGACCGGAATATGCTTCCATAAGTCTGCGAGTTCAGCCAGAGAAAGGGCTAACAAAAAATATTTCCGAGTGGTCCCATTTCACGAGACACGAAGCTGGGAAGTTGCAAATTTCAGGAATAGTAGAGAATAGAAAGGTCTTGACTATTTATATCCAAACTTGACAAGTTCTGCTTCAAAAACAGTTTCATGGAGAACTATTTTACCATGGACCTACACCAGAATTTGAGTGAATTCGTGAGGGTGTATAAAACCTCTTCACTTTGACCTAAAAAAAAGGGGCCCAAACCTCTGGTGACCCCCTATCGAAAGTACCCTCATCCAAGAGATATTAGATGGTACTTTTTGGAAAATATCACAAAATATCCCAAATCTATAACATTCTTGTACAAAAAGGACCCCGAACTTGACTCTTTAATCGTAGGTTTCCATAGGGAGAATAATTAGTTCTGATCTACCCTAATTCACCTCCCGTAATCGTCTCGCAGCTGACCACAGACCCACGTGTATTACAAGGCCCCGCGAATGTTCATTGTCGAGTATTATGAGAATGTAAACAATTTATGTCATTGTTCTGAAAGCGTCTACTCTGCTATGACGTCATAAAAAGACACCCAGTTGAAATTCTGTCAGTTGCGTGCGGTACGTTACGATGCCAATGCGTTTATTACTTCTTGTTTTACGTCTGAACATGACAGATTAAAAGGTTAAAGCATTTTAAAGGAATTACTGCCTAACCTTATCGAAACCGTTATGCATTACGCCTAGGTCCTAGCCTAGTTGGTGAAGGTCGGCCAACACCGTAGGCCTATTTAACGTTAGCGATAGGCCGGCCTTATTGCTGTCGGCCTTTTTTATTTTACAGAGGCTAGCCATATGCGTACGCAGTCAGACATCTGTGGTCCTACTACTAGAGATTTACAATGTAATATTAACTAAGGTGGATCTAGGCCTAGTTATTGAAGCCTAGTTTAAGCTTGGGATTATCGGGTAGTATGAAAAAAGGCTGAAGAATTCAAGATACCAAATTAACTTAACCTATTCAAATTCAGACCTAGCCGTTAGGCCTACAAAAAGGCCAAATCCATATTTGGATGTTTGTGAAGGGAATATTATTTATGCCAAAGATAAGGTGAAGGCAAATAACTCGGGATACACTAGCTCTATGACACATGCAATCATGTTACAGTTGGGTTCATTTTGTCAGGAAAAGCTATTAACTCTTATTATCAGTTTATGTGGTTCAACCCAATGAATTGGTAGTTTGCCATGCCCATCTCAAACATGGTCTATCTGGTGTTGAAGGGGAAAACATTAAACACTTAAATGATTTTCAATTGTGTGTAGGGTAAAGAAAGTATAATTTGTAAATTATACAGGAAAAATACATCAATTGACTTAAACTGCTACAGGTTACATAAAATAGTGTGTAAATTCAGGTGTTTAATACAAATCAACACATATTATTCTGCCATTAACTTCTAAACATCATTCCTATAAATTTTCATGTACATTTATGATATAGGAATTGGGACTTCATTGTGGAGGTAACCAATTTACAAAAGAATAAGTAACAAGCTTTGACATCACAATTTTGATTTTCTGCATTGATCACCTGTATAAATGTAAATTTAACAACTCGTAATCAACTTTACAACCATTCCTGACAGTTTCCTTATGAGACATCTTCTGTGGATGACCAGGCGTTCAGCTCACTAATATCTGGTACAAAATTAATTTACATTGCAAAACATATTCCTACTCTGTAGTACAGTCAATTATTTTTAACAATCATACAACATAGAAGTTGAAATAATAATTTGTTTATTGGATACCAAAGCAAAAACAAATGAGAGCAAAACTAAAGATTGCCTATCAATGAGAAGAGAAAATGCATGCGGCAAAATATTCAAGTGGAGCTTTTCTTTTATCTTCCCAACTAGAAAGTGTGATAAACTTTTGCAAACAAATTCAAAGCTTTAATAAGTAATGCACATAGAATAAAAAATAAAAATATGCACCCATGGATTGGAAGTAATTATGCTGCAATACTCTGAAGAGTTTTATAATTAATTTTGAAGTTAAACTTCATGAATTTAGGGCTTGCAATTGTTGGTAAATGATGTTGAACAGAAAAATGTGAATGAAACTAAAAACTTATAGTTTATTAAAATATAAATAAAAGTAATAAGTGAGCAGCTTGATCTACTGTATATCTACCTACCTAAACAAGTTGGCAGTTACCTTACTTTTACTTTGTTTAATACACATTTATCTGCCAGTTGGTCAGCCTGCTTAGACTTTGTTTGATGGGTGTTTTGTTGATAGACACATGCCAACTATAAAACTAATTAGACCTAGGCCTATATTGGTCTCATGCCCACCCCACCCTAGCTAACAATTGTAATACTGCGTTTCAAGTATGACCGTTTTATGATGACAGACATGTACTGATATTTTCTTTAATTAGCTGACGTTTTCTTTCTTTGTTAATGACTGCTGACGTTTATTCATAAACATAGGCCCTACTGTTCAATGTATTCTAATCAAGTAAATGTCGTTAGTGTACACACAACAAATGTCCCATAGTAAATGTACGTAAACAGTGAGTATGTGACTAATAACTAACCCCACCCCTCTACTATAACATGTATAAATGATCTGGAAACCATCTTTCTTGAGTCTGTGGGGAAATGGAGATGATCCCTCAATAACAAAACAGCAAAAGTAAACAACAAATTGCACTGAAATCAAAAGTAATACTATAAGCTTGAAATGAGTTTCTTACAAATTCTAATTAACAAATTGACGAGTAACTTGAAGGCTTGAAGCATTCTCAAATCAATACCATGGTAATGTATATAGACCCTAACGTTATGCTACCATATTGTAAATGTTTTCACACAATGTAGGCTAAGTTACACTAACGTTACTGTAGCCTGGCTACGCAACACGATGACCTATGATTACCCCGGCGATGCTTTTTGAAAGCAATCAATAGCTACATAGGCCTACATGTCTGAATAAAATAAGATTTAATAAGTAACTTATTCTTCTTCCTAAATAAAACTGAAATTATTGCCCATATTTGTCAGCATTTACATCGGCTCGTTAAGGTTAAATTATCAGTTACGCCTAAGTTAGTAAGTGCGATACATGCCTGTCTTCAATCCAACGCTGTGATAAAGTGTTGTCGTCCTACATGTACTTTAAAAAGAAATCGTTGTTTTTGTCTTCGTGTTAGAAATAAAATGAACGTTAATCTTGGTTAGAAAGACAAGTTATGATTAAAACTACAAAGAGCTTGATCAATGCATTTTCTGTATGTATCTCACTAACGTTAGAGGGTTGGTATGTAACAATTTCTGTTTCCGTGCCGACGTGTGTCATAAGCGATAGGCTAAGTAAGCAGTCAGCATGGAGTTGCTTTAATGTAAAGGACAAAGGTATAACAATGCAGTACTGAACTAAAGCTGGAACAAGGGTGTGTTCACACAGGCACCCTTGATATAATCAGTTTTGAAATCACAGGATTGGTAGAAAACATACAGTTATAAATAACCAATTTCACTGTATTTAGCATTTACATTCCGGGACAAAGGGAGGGGGAGGAGGCACTTTATACTAAAAGTGGTAGGGGTGTGCAGCACACCAACCGAAAACAATACCCGCAGTATGACAATTTTTTCTGTTAAATGCAGTATGAAATTATACAATTTTGATACCCGTTATATAAGATAAGTCAATTTTGATACCTGCAGTATGAGTATTCAACAAAAATATTGTAAAAATGTACCAGCAGTACAAAATTAACACAGTAAAACCTCATTTTTGGGACCCGAACTACAAAGATGATGGAAAAAAAGGACATTGTTTGTACTAAAAAAAAAAAAAAAATACTTATTTTAATTTTTTTACCAAAAAAAACACATCTGCACTACGAAAATGGTGCAAAAAGGCACCTACTCGGGCGGCACACACACATACGCTATCATGACTGCATAGGTACCTGATGCTATCGCATCTGAACCAAAAGTTGTTCGACCCAACAACCCAGACAATTGTTATACGTTAAAGACTTATCTCTTCAGAATTTAGGCTGTTCTTACTGTGACTATAAATCATTATTGATCTGATATGTTGTATAAATTGTTTGATTCTGTTGTTATCAATTTTTGATTCAGTCAGATGGTTTAACTTTTTATTATCTGGCTTAGCTCACTCACTGGTGATAAGCAGATAATGACATACAATTTCAGTCTTGTTATTTCCATATAAAATCAATAATTCTGATGATATTACAATACTGGCTTACTGCCAAAATCCACTGGCTAATTGCCAAAATCCACTAGCTAATTGCCAAAATCCACTGGCTAAGTGCCAAAATCCTCTGGCTAACTGCCAAAATTCACTGGCTAACTGCCAAAATCACCCAAACCCACCACCATCTATAATAAAAATGGCAAACTTACCATTCACTCTAGATTTCACCAGCAGCAGCAACAACTGTAGATCCTTCCTCATGAAGAGTATCAACACGTTAGAATTACAACGCTCAATTATTGCCAATACTAACTGAACCTAATTTCGTGCACTCCTTGATTTCGTGCACTCCGTAATAATATGTTCGATTCCACCGAGCTTAGCAACCAATTTCAAACAATCGGACTTACAAGCTAACAGTAACACTTACGCTCTTGCCCACTGCCTGTTTGAAGTGTTCAAAAAATCTGTCTGCAAGACTACAAGCCCTGATTTGTAGAAGGAAGGCAACAAGTTTTTATGACTTACTAAGTTACTTACCTCAACCTTGGTAAGAAATGGTTTGAAATTCAAAATCGCGAAAATGACGCTTCCTGGGGTAAGGTAAACCAATATTTCTTACTTAAGATGAAATATAACTCACATCCTAAAAGATATTTTCCTTTTAAAAATTAGTGGTCCAGTTGAGCCAATAAAAACAGCGATTTTTCCTTCTCACTCGAACAAACACATTCATCTGCTGTCACTGACATTAGGATAAAGGATGTTTTATTATGAAATGATGGCCTAAGCTATACAAAATTATAAACAAGGTCACCCCGGCTCAAATCTGATGAATATTTAAGAGCCTAATCTTTAACTGAAGGCTATGAAGTCAAAAAGTTCATTTCCGTCCTGCGATAGGGTGAGAATTTATATATTTCTTATTCGTATTATTATTTCGTATTCTTATTCAACTAAATAATATGTGAGTGTTAATGCACAAAAAAAAAAAAAAAAAAGATTAAAGAAACAAATAAAAGGTGTAGGTAGGCCTAGATTCTTTTCACCGGATATCACTACAGATATTGCTATTGAATCAGAATGTGTTTTAATTGCTTGATTGCTTTTCAATCTTATGCCAACATTGTAAAGACTCGGAAGAGTGATTTTTTTATCTTTTTTTTTTGATGTTTCAATGCTTTATATACCTTAACTGTTTGAAAACATCATTTTGCATACTGTTTTAAAGGAACTTCAAGTTTTCCTAATGGTTAAAAGCCAAAGTGCGCCATTGGATGCACGAAAGTAGGAGACCCTCAAACTTGAACGAACACGCTCGAGTTATGTAATAATTTGTTATCGCTTGACTTTTTTTAAAGGAAAAGTTTCTTTTTTATTCATCACCGTCACAACCATGAGAAGTTTAGTGGCACCTTCAATAGAAAAGTTCTCTTTATTTATACAATTTTCACCATTTTCTTTCTTAAGAGCACAAAATTAGGTTCCCCCATGCTACATACGTACATACATATATACATACACACAAACCTGTATGATCAAAGACCAAACACATTTAAGGGCGTATGTTCACTTCCTTTAGCAAATTGACAAATGTTACCCCATTAATTGCACTTTGCAAATGTTGAAGTCAACATTCGCCAATATTTGTATTCTTTTGCTGACTCTAAAGCCTTGTTGCAAAGAGTGCAGTCGGTTATGATTTTTTAAAGTGTTCTAAACTCAACCTATTTACTTCAATGGCCTCTTCATGGAATAATTGTGCCGTAATTCAAACAAACCAAAAACTCCCGTGAAATTTTCTTGTCCACGTTGCTTTGTTTGTACGTGATCCTCCCTTACAGGAACTCGGCAAGACTCCTATATGGAGCATAGACGCCAAGCTATTATAGAGCCTGCATAGCAGATGCCAGTCTCGTGCGACCGGGCACCGGGACGGATGTGGATGAATACCTGGTTTTCACCTTACCCTTTTGGAGAAGTGTTTAGAGAACCAGGTAGGGTGTAAGTGTCCTACCATCGGGACCGACGGCTTAAAGTCCCATCCGGAGGATGGCGAGCACCATTCAACCATTGCCACTTCTCTCAACAACCAAATGAGGAGCAGGAGCTGCAAATGACGTACTTCCACTTTGATGATCGGCGTATCTGTCTGCATAGCTGTGAAACAACTATTTTGAAAATTCATATTATAAGTCTTGTGTGTATTTACTTAATTCTTGTGGTATCTTTCCTTAAATAATTTGATGTCAAACATTTTTGCTGATTTTTTCCTGATGAAACTAAGAAAATTAATCAATATTAAGAAACTTTGTATACTTTTATTTTATTATTTACAATACGTCTCATTCAATTGTGACTGGTTGGCAAGAGGCAGTTTGGACAAATGAAAGTGCTTCATAAAGCTGTTTAACCAATGTCACATATTGAAGGACGTAGAATAATCATGAAAACCTTTGCTAGAAAAAGTCCGTAAAACCATTTGGAATCATTCGCTTAAAACCATTTAAAATTTTATTTGACTCTTCGCAAGGGTTACATACAACACTTGTAAGTGTTGAAGTACAGCACTAAAACGAGTTTAACGATTTTATTTAACATTTTGTAAGGGTTGAATACAACACCAGAACGAGTTAAACAATTTCATTTAACCTTTCATAAGGGTTGAACACACCACTTGTAAGTGTTAAATACAGCACTTGTACATGTTCAGATTTAACACCTCAAAGGTGCTGCATTTGTTACTTAAGAAGAGATAAATTAACACTTCAGTTGCTGTCCTTCTGTCCTTGCAGGGGCTCTTGCTAAGAGCTACATGCAGCTCTATAAGTGCTGCTTTTATCTTCATGTTTTTAGAGTGCATGGCTTCGCCTATGAACCCCAGCATAATTTTGCCCAAATTTCTGTTTTCAGGGAAAAGTTTTCGTCTGCCTGTTTAAAAAAATGGTAACCCTTAATCAGCAAATATATTACATGCTTATCTGAGTAGAATCTAACATGAGAATTTAAAATTGTCTTCATAAATTAATTCATGTAAATTATTCATGTCTTAATAAATTAAATAAATTTATCAGTTTGTGTTGATTTTTAGACATTTTGGGGAAATTATCGGGAAATTCTGGAAAATATTTTGGGCAATTTTAATCAGGTGCGCATACATGCACATGGAAATGGCTGGGCAAAAATTAAGAGCAATAATGACACTTTTTGTAACGAAAACATTGATTATTCATATAGGCACTACAAGAAGGTTCAAGGCCGTTAAAAATAAACTTTACACGAATGTTACTTATTGGTCTTCTTGCCCCGTGCAATGGAGGGCCTTGCCCCGTGCAATGGAGGCCACTTCTTGTTCCTATTGGCCGCCCGTGCAGTGAAGGGCAGGGGAGGTAGCCCGTTCCCCCATGGTGCGGCGCCCTTACTAAAACTGACAACATTGCACCTGAAGGTCGGAGGGGTTTAGACAAAGGACCCATATCCGCCTATGACTGTTGATCTTTATCCCGTTTAAACTGTTAAAAGAAACTTCTGACAATAAATTTTAATGAAGAACTTTCTTATCAGAGATGAATGGCTGGAACGTTGAGCCAAGAGATATCTAAACAAAATTCGCGCAGTGACTTATCAGGAATATGATGAAGTATAAGTAATGCCTGATTTCAGTCCTTTCTGCATAAATTTGATATAAATTAAGCTTATGCATCCGCTAAACAGAGTAAGATGTTTGAACACTTTTGTTATACCACTTGATTGTCCCTTTTCATATGCAGGCATGCAATCTATATACCCTCGAAAATGATTTCACTGTCCCGGTTGCATGTTTTCTTCCGATTGGGAGGTATAAAATTGAGGAATTAATAACATAAAATTGAAGAGAAATTTGGTAAAATCATTGAAAATGTTGGTAAAATTTCAAGAAAACTGAAAGAAATTGCCTAAAATTGCATGTGAATTTGAAGATATCCCAAAAAGTGAAAGGTTTGATTCCCGAAAATTGAAAATTTCCCGAAAATTGAAAAAGGTTTTCCGATTAGAAACAACTTTTGATGGCGAATTAATTTTACCAGTGCATTTTTTCGCTTGAAACTGGGAAAGTTTGAGGGTCTTGCCCTTCCTCCTGAGAGGTGACCTTTCCTATGCCCCTGAAAGGGGTAGTCCAACCTCAGCAGCCAGGCAACAGGCTGCCAAGGGGCACAAAATAAGGGGAGTGAGGTATTAAAGTTGTTTGGCCCAAAATTGAAGATTTTTGGTCGAAAGTTGAAGATTTTGGTCACTTATTGAAGAGTTGAGGTCCAGAATTGAAGAGGTATGCTTTCAACTTGAAGACGTTTGGTCCATAATTGAAGATAGTTTTATCCAAAATAGATGTCGGTCAAAAACTGCATATGAATAATTCAGTCAAAAAAGGCCACCATAGTATAATATTTACATATTTTTACGAGAAAACGCCAGTGAAAAAGTTGCCTCCTCCTTTCTAATACACTACTGTGATGTAGACGACCGCTTGGTCATGTTGAACTTCTGGTGTAAAAGGAATTACACCAGAACTTGTAGATTTGTAAACATTTGGGCATGTGCACTCCCACACAGCATATGGAAGTCGCCATTTTGATTCAGGCTATGCCTTCAATCAATTTTTCCGACATTATCTATTAATTAAAACTGCTTAGGCTCCATCAGTTTGTATTCATAACATTATATCAATATAACAAAAAAATGGTGATAAAACGGATAAATTCTGAGAAATCATGAAAATCAATATTAGTTTACTGTTATTTTTAAACCGGAAATCCACGGTAGATTTGAAAAGTGCGCGGTCAAAGTTAAAGAATATTAATTTGATGTGTTTTTACTGTCATGCCCTTTTTAAAATCCTAATTGACTTAGCATTAGCGTACATTTAAAATGGCAGCCTCCATGAAACCTAATGAATACAAATCTTCAACTTCTGGTGTAAATCTTTTTACACAAGAAGTTCCACATCTCCCTGACTGTTGGTAGCACGAAACTAATTATTTGCCCCATTCAAACCTATGATAAATGCATGAAATTCAGGATTATTTTAGTACCATGCATAAAGGTGAAGCTTTGGGAATTGTTGTGACGTTTTCTGAAAAGGAGGATCTAGTATTTTCTCACGAAGTTAATATCAAGTTTTTAGCCCAAGCTCAAAAGAAATTAAATACGCTAATACATCTGTCCATGCATGGACGAAGCCTGTCAGGGGCCAAGTCAAATCAGAGGATTTTTACAATGTTTCTTCATCATTAATAATAAAAGCAGGGAGTGGAAGGGGGAGGGGAGGGGTCCAAAGTAATATAAATATTTTACCTGTTAACCATGCATGTATGCATTTTTCAAAGTTTAAACTTTTAACCATTTTCATTAGTGTTATAAAATCACTTACCAGTAAACCAAAAGGTTATGTGGCTTTGATGCCTTGTTTTTTAAAAGCTGTTGTGACATAGCAGTGAGGTGGGATGATAAAGGTATTTTATGGACTCCTTACATCAGAATTAACATCTGAGGATATTGAGACCTGCTTTAGAGCAGATGCAACTGGGTTTCAGCATAGCTACAGTAGGCCTGGCCCCCCATGAAACCATCTTAATTTCAAGTCAGCTAGTTTCATGACCCCTTCCCCTCCAAACAGAAAAGTCGGGGCATGAGGCAAATTTCCCCAAAATGTACTGAATGTATAAAATGCTGCTGAAAAGTGGGGGGACATGCCCATTATTTCAGATTTCTAACGAGGATCTGAAACAGGAAAAAAGTATTCAGTTCCATGTCAGGGTGGCGGAAGATGTTTGAATCTAGGGGGAACAGCATTTAAAGGGCATTTATTTGACATATTTTGAAAGCATCTAGGGTACGAAAACATTAAAACTTTAGGGGCAATTTTAATCACCCCCCCACCCCTCCAAAAAAAAAAAAAACACTGGAAAAGTCCTAAACTAGGTCACAAAATTACTTTTTTTTTTCTTTTTCTTTTCTTAACTTTGCAGCCACGAAAATTTGTGAATTTTAGATCAAGATATTTAGGACCAAACTTCGGGAAAATTTCATACCAAGATCTATAAGAATTGGAACAAAAGTCTCAAACTCGGAAATATTTGCATGACGATTAGCCAATTGTATTGATCATAATGCGGAATATTGAATGTCCCAAATAATATGAAAAGCAAATAAGAGTCCTTAGATTGGCTTAGGTGTTTATTTTTTATCATTTTCTCAAAAGCATAAAATAATTTTAACTCGGTATATCAGTATAAATTAGAGAAGATTCAAAAGAAAGTCTGCATAATCCAAATTCACACTCAGTCTTCAACACTAGTTTTATCTCTGCAAATGGGCACTTTTTTAACTGTTGCAAAGAAACTTTTGGGGAGGTTATACATCATACAGCGTTACATGAAAACTTTACAAAAGTCTGTAAACTGTTCAATTCTAAACCAATTAAGGAGTTTATTTATCTCAATTAAGAAACATTGAATGTCCAATATGAAGATTTCTAGATTGTGAATGGCTAACTTGTTTTTGTACGATACTGATGGTTGGTGAAGTGAATATTAAAAGATGGTCATTCGACATCCCAGTTGTTTTAAATATATATCTCCCACACTTCCTGATATATTTGATATATAAACTAGTTCATCAATGAACCAAATTAAAATATCATAAGAAGCAATAAAATAAGACTAAAATGTAAAGTTCAGAAAAGTGCTTTAATGTTTCAGGCATATGCTTTCAAACTGCTTTGCAAGTCTGTAATTTTGTCTCATATTTACAGCAGTAGAAGTTTTTAAATCTCTTTCTATTACAAAGTTTAACATATAGTACCAAATAAATAAGGTTTTAAAGTAGACATTGCAAATTAAAAATCTAAAGTACTTCTCACTTATTTAAACCTAAAAACTGTGACTGCTGAGTTTATCAAGATGATCAAAGTCATCTTGTACTGTGCATTAAAATGTCTTCTGGTTAAATCAAACTGCAACCTAGAAATCTCAATATCACTCAAAAATACAGAATTCAATTCCAAATACCTTTGTTTTTGCCTACCATGCTGCACTGTTTATTCAATCAGATGAACTGAAACCTTTTGTAGTTGTAAACAATTAAAAATTGTGAGTAAAGGGAACAAGTATTTACAAATAAGGGCAATAGGCATTAAAACAATACCTACAGTATTATTCCTATCAGACTGAATTGTGCTTTCTTGCCAGATGTGGTGTGCATTACATATAACCTGGGCAAACTCCTAAAAGTTATCCAGAAAAGAACAGGGACTGATCATTTGGAAGTTTAAAGAACACATTATAATGTATGTAAAAAAATCACTTCATGTTAAGATCCTGTCCCAAATTCTCAATACAATAATATAATAACAATACATTTATATAGCGGCCTTTCTATACAAGCATATTCAAAAACGCTTCACAAAGAATAACATGAAATACAAACTGTTTACATCCGGTCTTTTAAAGACTAGAACGGTAAATACCGTCATAGTTCGCATGCCTATGCAAATTGACACCCATACTATATGACCCGGCCAACTATAAAAATGGCATCTTATACTAAGTCCCACATGGCATCCCATGTACCACATGGCATCTCACTCCATGTTCCACATGGCTTCCCATCCCATGTCCCACATGGCATTCCACCATATCTTCCACATGGCATCCCACCCCATGTCCCACATGACATCCCATGTCCCACGTGGCATTCCATCATACGTCCCACAGGGCATCCCATCCTATGACCCACATGGCATTCTACCCTATGACCCACATCTCATGTACCAAATGACATCCCACCTCATGTCCCACATGACATCCCATGCCTTGTCCCACATGGCATTCCACCATATCTCCCACATGGCAAACCACCATAGTGTCTCACATGGCATTCCACCATATGTCCCACATGGCATTCCACCATATGTCCCACATGGCATCCCACACTATGACCCACATGGATCGATCTCATTCTACATGTATGTCCCACAATTATCCAATCATATGTCCCACATGGCATCCCTCCCTGTGTCCCGCATCAGTGGCTTCCAACCTGATGTTCCACATAGCATCCCACCATATGTTCCACATGGTATCCCTCCTAATGTCCCAATGACATCCTACTTAATGTCCCACATGGCATCACATCCCATGTCTCCATCCTATGTCCCACAGTCTCCTACCCTATGTCACACATGTCATCCTACCTTATGTCACACATGGCATCCTACCTTATGTCACACATGGCATCCCAACCTATGTCACACTTGTGTTACTCGTGGCATCCCACCATGTCCCACATGGCATTCTACCTTGTTCCACATGGCATCCCACCCCATGTCCCACATGGCATCCCATTCCATGTCCCACATGGCATCCCACCCCATGTCCCACATGACATCCCATAGGCTCCATAAGAAGTCTTATCCTAGCTATCACAGTCCCTGATTAAGCATACTATGTATGAAAGCGTCAGCTCATATACTAACTTATATGCAAATGACTTGTTGAAATGGGGTGGGATGCCATGTCCCACATGACATCCCATGTCCCACATGACATCCCATGTCCCACATGACATTCCATCCCATGGCAATCCACCCTATGTCCTGCATGGCATTTCACCACATATCCTATGTGGTATTCCACCCTGTTCCACATGGCATCCCAACCCATGTTCCACATGGCATCCCAACCCATGTCCCACATGGCATCCCAACCCATGTCCCACATGGCATCCCACCCCATGTCCCACATGGCATCCCACCCCATGTCCCACATGGCATCCCACGAGGCATCCCACCCTATGTCTGACATGACATCCCATAGGCTCCATAAAAAGTCTCATCCTAGCTATCACAGTCCCTGATTGAGCATACTATGTATTAAAGTGTCAGTTCATATAACAACTTATATACAAATGAGTTGTTGAATAAGAAAAAAAGGTGGAGTCAAATAATTATGCCTGATATATCCCTTGGGGTATACAACATGGTAAATATTAAATAATATGTCCTTCATGGCCCCCATCCATGTCCCACATGGCATCCCTCCCTATGTTTATATGCAATCACATCCTGTCACACTCCCTGACTAAGCATATTAAATAAAAAAAATTGGTCAGGTCATAATACTGTAGCAACTTTATGCAAATGAGCACAATAATAAAGGTGGAGTTTAAAAAATCATGCCTGATACAACTGTTGGTGCCCAAATATTTTGAAGAATTTTAAGGATTTCAAATCTCAAGTACTACAAGAGAAACTTGAAGATCTCTGAAAAAATTGGAAAATTATATCATTTTACAGTAAACTTCTAAGAAATTATCAAATGTATTGTAGACTTTTTAAGGAAATTAGTCTTCAATTCTATCTTAAGTATCTCTGAAAACTTTAACATTTTATATATGTATCTACCTACTGTGGTGTAGCGGTTATCATACCTGTCTACAAACCACGAGGCCCTGGATTCAAGCCTGGGTTGGGTAGACACGCCAGTGTACCACAACTGGTTATCAAAGGCCGTGGACATTGACTTGGTTGTCAATATTATGTCTGTCCATACGTCGTACCCATGTTCTCGTCCGGGTTGTATTAAGCGTTTCGTGATAGCATTATTACTATCATAACCGAATACGCAGGCGACGACCCCGTCATTGTAATTGTGTGTTCACTCGTCGTCATCGTCGTAACATTTTATAAGGAAATTCTAACCTTCCATAAGGATATCTGAAGAAACTTTAACTTTTTTTGAGGAACTCTGAAGAAACTTGATCATTTCTGCGGAATTTTCAAAAAACTTTAACATTTCTGAGGAAATCTCAGGAACGGACGGCCAGACGGACGTAATCGCCATTATATAGGTTCGCATAATGCTACGCATGCAAACCAAAAATAACTTACTTCTGTAACCAAAAATTACTAGATGTTCAAAAAGCTGGGATGAAAGACCCTCCTCTCATTCTTCCCTGGATCTGCCCCTGCTTACAAGCAAAACAAATACAACCCATATGTTAAAAAAGTAAAACAAATATAAATAATAATAAATTTATATGATATGTTAAGTCTCCTAAAAAATAATGAAAATTCAATTTTGTGTTTGAAACTAATTTGGTGCAAATCATTTCAAGACAGATAAAGACATTTTTATTGGAAGAACCCAGGAATGACCTAAATTTTAAATATGTCAGACAAATGTTATTTCAAACATTATTTGATTGATATACTAATGTTTCAAAGAAAATGTAGGATGCACTTTATTTTTGCACAAATATTCTTTACAAAGTTCAAACCAGCACATCAATGATGGATACCAACTCAACATATTGGAGAAAGATCATTGAAGACTACCACATTTACCATTGATTTACATTTACATTTAATGTTCAAAGTTTTGTTGGAATAGGCTATATATTTAATTTTATTTGAAAAATGTATTTTCAAAACTTAACTAGCTGCATGTAACGGGAATCAAGCCCTGGATGCTACAGTATATAATCTTAATCTCTACTGCACTGCCGTGGAGATCACGTTGGGTAAAAGAGTAGGCATATAGTTCTGAACTATAGAATTTAAAAAGATAATTATAAAATGTTTAAAACTTATTTTCCCAACAGATCTCATGCCATACATTCAAATATTGATAAGATGTTTATAAAGAGCTATATTATTTATAAAAGCTTTAAGCTAACATTTTAATGATACTTAAAATACATTGTTGTACTTACTTGAAAATAAAAAACTTTAATACTTTTGATAATGATACAGTAATTTCCATATGATTGTCTCAGCACCGATAGTAAAATGGTCATAAATCGTTAATACTCATATTGCTAAATTAGTCTAAAATGGCCTCCCTTATGCCTATAAAAATCTCATCTTTGGAAGAAGTGGACGATGGTGATAAAATCCTTCACAGTTCTCTTGAATGTATCTTTTCTGCAAGATTGACATGTCTGACCATCAGCTGAATTATTATTCCTTCAATTTGTGATCTGCTACTAATGAAATAATCATTTAGAGAATGTCCATTTCAGATATTCAATTAATTTTGATGACATATCAAAAATGGATGAAAGAAAAACTAACCAATTTGGAAATTGGACCCACGTCATTCACGTGGCAAAGAGTTGTACCACATGACCACCAATGTTTTCAAAACTTGATCATTTATGTAATTATTGAGAAGTAAAGTAATTTGTAACCAATGGGAATATGGAACCGGGATCATCCACGTGGCAGACAAAAGTTGTACAACATGACCACCAATGTTTTAAAACTTGATCACTTATGTAATTATTGAGAGGTACAGTAATTTGTAAACAATAGGGAAATGGAACCAGGATCATCCACGTGGCAGACAAAAGTTGTACAACATGACCACCAATGTTTTCAAAATTTGATCATGCCTGTATTTATTGAGAGGTAATCAATTCCATTTTCTTTTTCTTATTAATTATAAAATTATACTTTAAAATGTATTCAAATAATGTTCTTTTAAACATAGTAGGTATAGTATAAAAAAGATAATTGTGAAATGTTTAAAATATAATTTCCCAACAGATCTCATGCCATACATTCAAATATTGATAAGATGTTTGTACAGAATTATATTATTAATAAAAGCTTGATGCAAACATTTGAATGATAATTAAAATACATTTTTGTACTTGAAATTAAAAGAATTTTTACACTTTTGATAATGATACAGTAACTTCCATAGCATTGTCCTAGCACCGATAGTAAAGTGGTCATAAATATGAACAGAAACTCTGGATAAAAGCAGTACTCTGCATTTCTAATTTTACCAGAGCATATCTATGGCGCAATGAGCTTGTTAACATGGCTCACATTTTAGAAATTCAGAAGCATGGATACTTCTACTATTAACACCATGAAAAACGATATTTCGACTGTAACACCTGCCTAACTAATGTAACTACCTTACTTATACTCAATGTGAGAAAAGATTAACAGTTTGCAAACAATGTGAACAATTTACTTCTATCCATCTTTCCTGCTACCTCTGTCATATATAATATTTTGCATTTCAAATGCATCATTAGAAATGATGATATATAAGTTTGTTGAAGTATGAATATGAAAAATCATCAATCAGTTCCTGATTTGTTCCAAATATCCAAGGCCAAATATCCAAGGTAAGCATCACTTATTCATTTATATATACAAAGCTGTGTAGTACAATGATGACGAAACGCTTGCTGGTCTTAACCAATAATTACATCATGGTGCTGCAGACTTCTCCATTCCAAGGTCTTTGAGCTCTGCATATCATCTTCAAGAGCAGTGTAACACAACTTGTACAAATCCTGCAAATAAAAATAGCACCAAGAACCTTAAACGTTTACCTAAGTATACCTCTCATCAGAGGTCAACGACATTCACAAACCATTTGAAGAGTATAAATTCTGTCTTGGAGAGCATGATAAGCTGAGTATAAATTCTGTCTTGGAGAGCATGATAAGCTGAGTATAAATTCTGTCTTGAAGAGCGTGATAAGCTGAGTATAAATTCTGTCTTGGAGAGCATGATAAGCTGAGTATAAATTCTGTCTTGGAGAGCATGATAAGCTGAGTATAAATTCTGTCTTGGAGAGCATGATAAGCTGAGTATAAATTCTGTCTTGGAGAGCATGATAAGCTGAGTATAAATTCTGTCTTGAAGAGCGTGATAAGCTGAGTATAAATTCTATCTTGGAGAGCATGATAAGCTGAGTATAAATTCTGTCTTGGAGAGCGTGATAAGCTGAGTATAAATTCTATCTTGGAGAGCATGATAAGCTGAGTATAAATTCTGTCTTGGAGAGCATGATAAGCTGAGTATAAATTCTGTCTTGAAGAGCGTGATAAGCTGAGTATAAATTTTATCTTGGAGAGCGTGATAAGCTGAGTATAAATTCTATCTTGGAGAGCATGATAAGCTGCTAATTTGTGGGTTTATGCTGAGTAACAGCAACATTTCTAACTCCTTCAAGGATCCATAGCTGTTAAAGACTACCATTTCAGATTTATCATTTTCAAAGCTGTCAATAAAAATGCTACTTTTTTGTATTAAAGTCATGCAGTCAATACCTCATTCACTATTTATGCAATAAGTATTAATGCAATCAACCTCTAAACATAAAGGATCCATAGGTGTTAAAGACTGCAATTTCAGATTTATTATTTTCAAAGCTGTCAATAAAAATGCTACTTTTTTGTATTAAAGTCATGCAGTCAATACCTCATTCACTATATATGCAATAAATATTAATGCAATCAACCTCCTAACATCCTATGAGATCATGTGTAGCATAAGGCCACCATTACACTATACCCATGTAATTCAGTAGGCTTACATACTCTTTGCAACATAGGCTCACCTATGAGATGTTTTCTCTTGACCATTGTCTACCTTTGATGCTTTATACTTAAGTCCTTTGCTTCTCACCCTCAATAAGTTTTGATAAAAGCATAAAAACTACATTTCATGTTGATGACTGAAGTACATCATACATACCAAAGTACATCATACATACCAGTGTATCATCATACATACCAGTGTATCATCATACATACCAGTGTATCATCATACATACCAGTGTATCATCATACATACCAGTGTATCATCATACATACCAGTGTATCATCATACATACCAGTGTATCATCATACATACCAGTGTATCATCATACATACCAGTGTATCATCATACATACCAGTGTATCATCATACATACCAGTGTATCATCATACATACCAGTGTATCATCATACATACCAGTGTATCATCATACATACCAGTGTATCATCATACATACCAGTGTATCATCATACATACCAGTGTATCATCATACATACCAGTGTATCATCATACATACCAGTGTATCATCATACATACCAGTGTATCATCATACATACCAGTGTATCATCATACATACCAGTGTATCATCATACATACCAGTGTATCATCATACATACCAGTGTATCATCATACATACCAGTGTATCATCATACATACCAGTGTATCATCATACATACCAGTGTATCATCATACATACCAGTGTATCATCATCATACATACATACCAGTGTATCATCATACATACCAGTGTATCATCATACATACCAGTGTATCATCATACATACCAGTGTATCATCATACATACCAGTGTATCATCATACATACCAGTGTATCATCATCATACATACCAGTGTATCATCATACATACCAGTGTATCATCATACATACCAGTGTATCATCATACATACCAGTGTATCATCATACATACCAGTGTATCATCATACATACCAGTGTATCATCATACATACCAGTGTATCAATAAGATGAGGCTGCATGGTTCTCAAGTGTAGAAGTGAAGCAAACACATTCACAGTTCCATCTGAGGACATGACAGATCGTTCATTCTCACACCACAGAGTACAAAACACACCAGATCTGCCGGCACCATTTCTATGTAGAAAAATAAACATAATGATAGTTTGAAATATAATAGTTATGTTGAAATGAACAGCATGATGGAAGTATGCTTCATAAAAATGGTGTTTCTTCGATGCACATCACCAATGTCACATGTTTAGGAGTCAAGACTAGAACTTGAATGGGGTATATAAACACAATACACAATCTCACTTGAATATCTTAATTCTCTAGCTATCACATGAAATAATACAATTTATAGAGCTTTGTGCATGAGTGTAGCAACAAAATTAGAAGGGGGAGCAAAAGTCCTCAGAAAATGATAACATGCATTTAGTCTACGAGGTCTAGATACCCAACAGTTTTTGACTCATGTAGATAGGTGTAAAAAACATTACAATCTATGAACATGGAATACTTTCACGAAAATTACCATACTGCAATATACAGTACAAATCAGGAAATACAATAAAGTCCTATGCAGAAGAAAGGAGGGGGTGACACAGCTCCCTAGGTCTCCTACTTTGTGCAAAAAGTAACTAGCCTACTGTACATATGTTTATTAATTCACTGTTTAAATGAAAACAAAAATATAATTATCAGTAGTTACTGAATTCCTCACATCCCAATTTGTGACTATCATACAAATCATTGTTGATACATGATAAACATGCACTTTGACTTTTACCACTATAAATCTATAAAAGGTAAATCCATTGAGCCATTAGGCTCATAGAACCGGTGCCTACTGTATCCCCAGTTTCCATGGCGCAAGCGAATGAGAGTACATGGCTCCCCCTGGACGGGATGCCAGTTCATCACAGATTAAGTCCTCAGCAGTGCTGGTACTCATTTTACAGCTGAGTGGACTGAAGCAAGTAGAGTAAAGTGTCTTGCTCAAGGACACAATGCAGCGCTCACGATGGGATTAATCCCAGTATCTTTCAAATATGAGCATGACTCCTTAGTCACAGAGTCACTGCACCTCTACTATGAATCTATGAGAATAACGAATTGATGAAGTAAAATCAATGTCTGCCAATTTTGGTTAGCATCTGCCTGCCACAGTAATAAGAACTTGTTTGAATCTGATAGTAATTTTGCTTCTTTAAGTCACATTGCAATGACCACTTACTGGTCTTATCCAATAATTACTTTATGGTGCTGCAGACTGATCAATAGATTTAAACTTGGTTCAATCCGACACAGCAGTTTTGTAGCTTAAAACTTTAAACTTGAAAACTGATTGATAATAGTTATTTGATATAAACTTATAGCATAAATCTACTTTCAGTACAAACTATTATGAATTACAGCACTACTCACGTGCAATGCACCAACACAGGTCCACTCTCTGGCATTGAGTTCTTCATTTCCATGATGGTTGTCACAAGAGAATTGATTGATTGTATTTTGCCTGGACATGACTGATTTGCTGGCCATCCCAAAAGTTGAAAGTGTTGCAGACAATGTGCAGTATCCTTCAGAATTGTAAAATATTAAGATGTAAAAATCATTTTTCAATGTTTAATCTTTTTTGTAATATTCAACCGTATTAATCCGCTTGTGTTGGTGCTTAACCTTCATGGCATCACTGAGCACATGAATGAACTTTAGGTCCAAATGACGTGCATATATGATATCATTCATAAAGTTGTAACATCTTCACACCGCATCACCCATTAGTTCTACATTTCAATACACATATAGCACCAAACCAGTGGTGTAACAACAATCCTGGACAAAATTACTTTCCTCCACAGTATAATCCTGTTCAATGTAGCAAATATATTATCAAAAACTTTCCTTTCAAATTGCATCAGAACACTGGTAAGTGGTTAAGGGGAAAAAACTGCCAAGAATTTTGTCTCTGATTGTAGAGCGGGACCCTGTAAGGGAAATGCAAGAGAGGAAGACCCCGGACAACATGGAGACATTCCAGAGAGGCAGAAGGTGACACCTTGCTCACTCCTGGTATCAACTGGAAGTCATAGCCCAAGACAGTACAAAGTGAAGGGACATTGTTTATGCCTCACACTGAGTACAATGCTTTAAGACAAGTCAAGTAGTGTGGGTAATTTTTCCATCTAGCTTTTGCTGTGTTATTGAGGCACCCAAAATCTAATCATTGCCAAACCTGTGCAGTTTACAAGGTGTAGGAAGAGTCATCTCCCATTGGAGTCAAGAAATTACAAGCAGACAAATTGAACAATAAATTATGTTTTGCTGAAATGTTATGACCTCTCATTAAATCTCCTTTCAACAGACAGAGTATTGAGATTTACTGTTTGTTGTGTAAATTTCCTCAAATTTACCAATTTAAAAAGTTTTTTTTTTTTTGAGGAGGAGCAGTTTTCCCTGTGTTTCCAACACCATTGGTGGTTAAACAAACTTTGTTATTGCATGCCTTTATCTAACAAATATACTCCACACTGAAAACATCATTATGAAACAAAGTTCTGGTAAAGTATATACAATTGCATTGTAAAGAAAGAGTGCATATCAAAACTGTCCAATATTTTTTTAAGGATAACTCAAGATTATTTCTTAAAGAAGAGCATTCTTTAATTGACAATCTTTCTGCAAGACCTTTCATTTTCACATAAAAACTTATCCCTTACCCTTTTTTCACCTACCTGATCACTGCCATCCACCACTTCACAAACTCTTTGTGTCCAAAATTCTTCAAGCATTACAGATTTCACAGTTACAGTTAGGTCACCAGGAAATGTTTTGCTCTGATATGGCCAGTACTGGGTGTATAACTGATATACAAAGAAAACAGACATGAATAGGAAAGAAAACAATCACCATGATGACACTAACAAAGTTCACCGTATGGTGGTTGCAACTTAGGAGGACTGTGTACTAGCTTCTTGAATAGACTAGGTACTGCATACTAACTTCTTGAATAGACTATGTACTGTATACTAGCTTCTTTAATAAACTATATACTGTATACTAGCTTCTTGAATAGACTATGTACTGTATACTAGCTTCTTGAATAGACTATGTACTGTATACTAGCTTCTTGAATAGACTTTGTACTGTATACTAGCTTCTTGAATAGACTATGACTATAGCTACTGTATACTAGTACTTCTTGAATAGACTATGTACTGTATACTAGCTTCTTGAATAGACTATATACTGTATACTAGCTTCTTGAATAGACTATGAATAGACTGTATACTAGCTTCTTGAATAGACTATGTACTGTATACTAACTTCTTGAATAGACTATGTACTGTATACTAGCTTCTTTAATAGACTATGTACTGTATATTAAATTCTTAAATAGACTATGTACTGTATACTAACTTCTTGAATAGACTATGTACTGTATACTAGCTTCTTGAATAGACTATGTACTGCATACTAGCTTCTAACTTCTTGAATAGACTATGTACTGTATATAGCTTCTTGAATAGACAATGTACTGTATACTAGCTTCTTGAATAGACTATGTACTGTATACTAGCTTCTTGAATAGACTATGTACTGTATACTAGCTTTTGAATAGACAATGTATACACTGTATACTAACTAGCTTCTTGAATAGACTATGTACTGTATACTAGCTTCTTGAATAGACTATGTACTGTATACTAGCTTCTTGAATAGACTATGTACTGTATACTAGCTTCTTGAATAGACTATGTACTGTATACTAGCTTCTTGAATAGACTATGTACTGTATACTAACTTCTTGAATAGACTATGTACTGTATACTAGCTTCTTGAATAGACTATGTACTGTATACTAGCTTCTTGAATAGACTATGTACTGTATACTAGCTTCTTGAATAGACTATGTACTGTATACTAGCTTCTTGAATAGACTATGTACTGTATACTAGCTTCTTGAATAGACTTGAATATACTAGCTTCTTGAATAGACTATGTACTGTATACTAACTTCTTGAATAGACTATGTACTGTATACTAGCTTTTGAATAGACAATGTACTGTATACTAGCTTCTTGAATAGACTAGGTACTGTATACTAACTCCTTGAATAGACAATGTACTGTATACTAACTTCTTGAATAGACTATGTACTGTATACTAGCTTCTTGAATAGACTATGTACTGTATACTAGCTTCTTGAATAGACTAGGCACTGTATACTAGCTTCTTGAATAGACTATGTACTGTATACTAGCTTCTTGAATAGACTAGGTACTGTATACTAACTTCTTGAATAGACTATGTACTGCTTCTTGAATACTAGCTTCTTGAATAGACTAGTACTGTATACTAACTCCTTGAATAGACTATGTACTGTATACTAGCTTCTTGAATAGACTATTGAATACTACTTGAATAGACTACTGTATACTTCTTGAATAGACTATGTACTGTATACTAGCTTCTTGAATAGACTATGTACTGCTTCTTGAATGTACTATACTAACTAGCTTCTTGAATAGACTATGTACTGTATACTAACTTCTTGAATAGACTATGTACTGTATACTAACTTCTTGAATAGACTATGTACTGTATACTAACTTCTTGAATAGACTATGTACTGTATACTAGCTTCTTGAATAGACTACTGTATACTCAGTGAATAGACTAGCTTCTTGAATAAACTATGTACTGTATACTAGCTTCTTGAATAGACTATGTACTGTATACTAGCTTCTTGAATAGACTATGTACTGTATACTAGCTTCTTGAATAGACAATGTACTGTATACTAGCTTCTTGAATAGACTATGAACTGTATACTAGCTTCTTGAATAGACTATGTACTGTATACTAGCTTCTTGAACTGTATACTAGCTTCTTGAATAGACTAGGTACTGTATACTAGCTTCTTGAATAGACTATGTACTGTATACTACTTGAATAGACTATGTACTGTATACTAACTCCTTGAATAGACAATGTACTGTATACTAGCTTCTTGAATAGACTATGTACTGTATACTAGCTCCTTGAATAGACTATACTGTATACTGTATACTAGCTTCTTGAATAGACTACTGTATACTAACTTCTTGAATAGACTATGTACTGTATACTAGCTTCTTGAATAGACTAGGTACTATATACTAACTCCTTGAATAGACTATGTACTGTATACTAGCTTCTTGAATAGACTAGGTACTGTATACTAACTCCTTGAATAGACTATGTACTGTATACTAGCTTCTTGAATAGACTATGTACTGTATACTAACTTCTTGAATAGACTATGTACTGTATACTAGCTTCTTGAATAGACTATGTACTGTATACTAGCTTCTTGAATAGACTATGTACTGTATACTAACTTCTTGAATAGACTATGTACTGTATACTAGCTTCTTGAATAGACTATGTACTGTATACTAACTTCTTGAATAGACTACTGAATACTACTAATTTCTGAATAGACTATGTACTGTATACTAGCTTCTTGAATAGACTATGTACTGTATACTAGCTTCTTGAATAGACAATGTACTGTACTAGCTTTTGAATAGACTAGCTTCTTGAATAGACTATGTACTGTATACTAGCTTCTTGAAGCTTTTAGACTACTGTATACTGCTTCTTGAATAGACTAACTTCTTGAATAGACTATGTACTGTATACTAGCTTCTTGAATAGACTATGTACTGTATACTAGCTTCTTGAATAGACTATGTACTGTATACTAGCTTCTTGAATAGACTATTGTATACTAGTAGACTAGCTTTTGAATAGACTGTATATACTAGCTTTTTGAATAGACTTTGTACTGTATACTAGCTTCTTGAATAGACTATGTACTGTATACTAGCTTCTTAAATAGACTATGTACTGTATACTAGCTTCATGAATAGACTATGTACTGTATACTAGCTTCAGGAGTAGACTATGTACTTTAAACTTCTAATTAACAATGGAAATTTAGTGAATATAAATCAAACGATAACAAAACTTTATTCTGACCTTGAAATTGATATGTCAATTATCAATTAATTTTGAAAAGATATACTTTGCAATTCAGCAAAAAGTTGTATCATTTCAATTACAAGACAAAGTGATTATTATGCAGTGCGTGTTTGTATGTGAGATATACAGGCAGGCATACATTCTCTCTGGATTTGAATATTCATAGATTTACTGTGCTGTCAGTCATGCACATAGGGCTACATGTGTAGGGTCCTTGGCCGGTTGCTAGGACTTGACAAATGCACAGGATTTTTTTTTTGGTATTTTTTTACTTGTAAAAGTATTCACCCAATAAACTTTGCTTGCAAGGTGGCATCTTTTCACGGTTGGGACGCATTTCAATGGTCATTTGGTAATAAATCAGCGACGAGTTCAGTACGTCGAGTTTTACTGTGTCGTTAGGTAAATGTAACATTAGGACATGATATTTTGGATATGGGTTAATTACACTAACATTACAGTCAAATACTCAAAGTCATACGTTATTACAGTATTAACCAAATCTTCCTAGGCCCTGGCTTCTTCATTGGCTAAAAATATCAAGGTTCAGTTCAGTTTCCTTTTGGTCTTATAACTTTGTCACTCGTACCGTACCAGCAGAAGGCTTAATAAGATGTTCAGCTGTCTAGCTAGCTACACTAATGTACACACACAGTGAATGTACGAGAGCACCTGCGAGTGAACAAACTTTCATTAAGAGCACCCAGCGAGTGAACAAACTTCCATTCAGATTAAATCCATAAAAAAACGGATCGTGAGATTTGATTGGATGTGATTTGATTGGCCCACAGGTTTATAACAAAAAAGATGCCCTCACTTTTTGGTCGAGAGTTCCTTTAAATACCAAATAGTTGTGAAGAATATCAAGAATGAGAAGTGTAAACATTTATGGCAATTGGGTGACAGGGCATTGTAAAATGTGCAAGGGTTGAAATTCATGATAACTTTAGAAACTAGGAAGGTGAAAGTTCTTCAAATAACATACGCTGCTGTTTGTCTCCATGTCATTTAACATGACAACTGCAACACACTTCCATTCAAACACAAGACGCCAAAAGTCTTCCACAGTGCTCTCCAAGGGATGCTGTGTGATGATAAAGGCTTCTTTGCTCTGCAAAGACTGATAAATGAAATAAAGATTAATGGTGAACAGCTGACATTGTCTATATTCATGAACATACAAAGGAAAAAATGTACACTTTCAAAAAAATAATGAGTAGTGATTTCTGTAGACTTACACTTGTAATAGTTGCATTTATATAGTCATTTCCTCCATACCCACATAGGGATGAAAGCACTGGTCGAAATTCATCCACTGAAATTTGAAGAAAGATGAAGAATAAAGATGATAAATGAAACTGCAAAAACATGTCCAGACAAATGATGTTCATCTAATACAGATAAATTGCAGAAGTGTTTATTTCCAGTTTTGTCTTCTTGTGACTACAACAAGACTGTTCTGCTTTACAATCAAATTCACTTTGATAGCTATTTTGTGGTCTGTGAGAGTATGTGAACCTGCTGCTTTATAATCAAATTCACTTTAATAGCTATTCTAAAGGTCTGTGAGAGTATGTGAACCTGCTGCTTTATAATCAAATTCACTTTGATAGCTATTATGTGGTCTGTGAGAGTATGTGAACCTGCTGCTTTATAATCAAATTCACTTTGATAGCTATTATGTGGTCTATGAGAGTATGTAAACCTGCAGCTTTATAATCAAATTCACTTTGATAGCTATTATGTGGTCTGTGAGAGTATGTGAACCTGCTGCTTTATAATCAAATTCACTTTGATAGATATTCTATGTGGTCTATGAGAGTATGTGAACCTGCAGCTTTATAATCAAATTCACTTTGATAGCTATTTTACGTGGTCTATGAGAGTATGTGAACTTGTTGCTTTATAATCAAATTCACTTTGATAGCTATTCTACGTGGTCTTTGAGAGTATGTGCACGTGCTGCTTTATAATAAAATTCACTTTGATAGCTATTATGTGGTCTGTGAGAGTATGTGAACCTGCTGCTTTATAATCAAATTCACTTTGATAGCTATTATGTGGTCTATGAGAGTATGTGAACCTGCTGCTTAATTATAATCAAATTCACTTTGATAGCTATTATGTGGTCTGTGAGAGTATGTGAACCTGCTGCTTTATAATCAAATTCACTTTGATAGCTATTCTCAAGGTCTGTGAGAGTATGTGAATCTGCAGCTTTACAATCAAATTCACTTTGATTGCTATTCTACGTGGTCTATGAGAGTATGTGAACCTGCAGCTTTATAATCAAATTCACTTTGATAGCTATTTTCAAGGTCTGTGAGAGTATGTGAACCTGCTGCTTTATAATAAAATTCACTTTGATAGCTATTCTACATGGTCGGTGAGAGTAAGAGAGAGAGAGAGTTGAACACACAATTACAATGATGGGGTCGTCGCCTGCGTATTCGGTTATGATAGTACAAATGCTATCACGAACGCTTTAATATCGACCTGGGCGAGAACACAGGTATGGCGTGCGGACAGACATAACATCGACAACCAAGTCAATGTCTACTGCCTTTGATAACCAGTTGTGGTGCACTGGCGTGTCTACCCACCCCAGGATTGAACTCGGGGCCTCGTGGTCTGTAGACAGGTATTATAACCGCTACACCACAGTAAGTAGATTTGGTCTGTGAGAGTATGTGAACCTGCTGCTTTATAATCAAATTTACTTTGATAGCTAGTCTACGTGGTCTGTGAGAGTATGTGCACCTGCTGTTTTATAATCAAATTTACTTTGATAGCTAGTCTACGTGGTCTATGAGAGTATGTGCACCTGCTGTTTTATAATCAAACTCACTTTGATAGCTATTATGTGGTCTGTGAGAGTACGTGAACCTGCTGCTTTATAATCAAATTCACTTTCATAGCTATTCTAAAGGTCTGTGAGAGTATGTGAACCTGCTGCTTTATAATCAAATTCACTTTGATAGCTATTATGTGGTCTGTGAGAGTATGTGAACCTGCTGCTTTATAATCAAATTCACTTTGATAACTATTTTGTGGTCTGTGCGAGTATGTGAACCTGCAGCTTTACAATCAAATTCACTTTGATAGCTATTATGTGGTCTATGAGAGTATGTGAACCTGCTGCTTTATAATCAAATTCACTTTGATAGCTATTCTACGTGGTCTTTGAGAGTATGTGCACCTGCTGCTTTGTAATCAAATTCACTTTGATAGCTATTATGTGGTCTGTGAGAGTATGTGAACCTGCAGCTTTACAATCAAATTCACTTTGATAGCTATTATGTGGTCTGTGAGAGTATGTGAACCTGCAGCTTTATAATCAAATTCACTTTGATAGCTATTCTACGTGGTCTATGAGAGTATGTGAACCTGCCTGCATCATTGTGCTCCCTTGATAGAACCCTCAAAGCCCATCTTCTTTCAAGATGAAAAAATCTACTCATTAGATCAAAACCTACCCTACATCTTGTTTGATGCTGTTAGTTTGCAATATCACAACAGATTGATGGCAATCTTAATTGTCTTTTATCTTGAAATATATAAATAGAAACAACTTACAGGGAAGGATTTTCTTGTGTCTGTTTTTCTGAATATTCACATCTTTTTTGGCTTCTTTGAAACTGTCCAGTTGAAAAGTAGGACTGAACATATTGAGTAGCTAGAAAAGAAAATATGGCTATTTATTTAAAAACCCTACCTCAGAGTATTTCTTGTGTTACATCTTAAACTTACAAAATTATTGCATGTAAGAACTATTCATACTAATAATACATTTTATGAAAATTATTTTCTGAATAAATTTCGATAAATTGTTTAATTCTTGTGACAATACTTACCTCAAACTCTTCCTCCAATTCTGTGTTTCTCTTATCAGGAGAAAGAGAGAGAAGTTGCTGGCAAGCCATCTGGAGAGCTTGATATGGAATTGCTGTCTTTGCAATCATACTCCCACAAGCCAATGCCTCATGCAGGAATATGTACTGTTTCTGAAGAAAGTTAAGGTGAGATATTTATAACTTCAAATTCTCATGAATAGGAAGAAACATCCTGAAGTACAGTGAACTTGCTATACCTGGTTTTGTGTGGTACAAGTACTATACTACAAACTAAAAGTAACTAGAATAAGTACCGAATCAAACCTTTTCCTGGCACAAAGATTTCAAAATGTTATCAAATGCCCTTAAATTACAGTATGTGATACTTGCAAGTGCTCCAAGCGAACTTTAATACACTCTTCTAGTGTAGATCATGACATTTTGTAAAAAAAACAAGAAACAATTAATGTCTGTAAACTTAATGTTTAAAAAAAAATATATATATATATTAGACAGGGCAGTGTTTCTAATTAACTAAACATACATCCAATAATTATACACTGTTATGAGCCATAACAGTTAAAGTCAAAGACTCTAAATTACTGTACAAACCTCTGTTTCCACCATGTTGATTCTATCCTTCCTCATGCTCTCCACAAATCCAAACACATCAATGGTGTTCTTCTGCCTCATCACATCAAGCAAATGATACAAAGCAATGAATGTGCCAGTTCTGCCAATGCCATTGCTGCAAAGAGAAGGACAACAAATAAGAAAAACATGGGTTGTTGTTATAATAACTAAAGCATTTTGTTTGAGAAAAATGAAATTTTGAATTATTTCATTTATTTGTTTCTTCACAATATTCAAAACAGACAAATACACTGTACATATAAACAAAAATACAGAAAGTTGTGAAAGGAGGTGCCCTAAAAAACCAGCATGGCTTAACGATTAGGGTACTCCCTCAAAGTAATGAGATGATATTACTTAATCTATACATTGTTGTATCTAAGCAAGAATAGAGAGAAAACAAAATAAGAAAAAGAACCGACCTCCACCCATAACCACCGCACCCCTAACACCACCCACGGATAAGAAATAGTTTACATGAAGAGGGACCACAATAATGTAAAATATAATATTTGAATCTTTCACTGAAAATACCCCCTCTCCCCATACAACATAACAATACAAAAATTAATACATTTGGTTTGGATAAAGTATGTCTTAAGATGTTTGCGGAGTAGTATAATTGTTTTTAATGATTTTATTCTAAGAGGTAAAGAATTCCAAAGTTAACTGCATGATTTCTTATACTACTTAAGTCAGTATTATTACAACAAGGAAAGAAATGTATGTTATCGTGCTGTCTTGTGTTATATGAGTGTATTTGATTGTTTCAATAATGAATGAATCAAAATAGTTGGTTAAGCTACCATGAATACATTTAAAAGTGAAAATAGCGATGTTAGTACTAAATAGATCTGGCAGTTTTAAGAGGTTAAGGGAAGAAAATTAAAAACTTGTGTGATCATAAATATTAGAAATGTTAATGTGACGAATTGCACGTTTTTAAAAGACTATTAATTTATTCATGTAAGATTTACTGCAGACAGACCAAATTGTTGAACAATATGAGAAATGTGGCAAACTTAAATAGATACAGCGAAGAACATGTTTGGGTAAGATATGTATGCTTAAGCTTAGATAATATACCAGCACCATTTGAAACATTGCTTGAAATCAAATCTATATGGTAATGCCATGACATTAGTTGTTCTGCTCCTTAAAATTTCAAACAGTTAGACCCGATCTGATATATAAGCAGGTCGGGTCAGACGTTTCCTCTTTATTTTCTTTATTATGAAAACCACAAGCAATTAGGATCAAATTTCCCTTATCAATGGCTCCATTGTACTAGTTCTCTATTTGGTCCTGGGTTATTGTGGAAGTTGGTGTTGAGTATCAAATTAGCAATGGATGAAGTCCTTATTGTGTGGTTAAGTGGTTATTTTAATTAAGATAAGTGGTCTCATTATTTGCTACATTAAGTTTGTGGCTATGATTTGCTAAAACAATTTTTTAAGGAGAAGGACAAGTCATGAGGGTTTTGAATCAATTAAACACCTAAAAACTTAATCTACGTACAAGAGGTTTCCCTTTAAGATGAATTTTATAGTCAAAGTTCACTATTACTAAATACTACATAGTTAGTTTTATCAATATTAAGGGATAATTTGTAAGCGTAAACCAGTTGTGGAAAAGATCAAGCTCATTACAAACTAACTGTTGAAGATTATGAAGATTGTCACCAGAAAAAAATATATTAGTATCATCTGCAAAAAAAACAAGTGAAGAATTTGATGATAGTTGACTTATATCATTTACATAAATGATAAAAAGGAGCGGACCTAAGAATGATCCTTTGGGAACACGACTTTGAATGAAAAGGGTATCAAAATATACATTATTAAAATATGTGAATTGCATTTTATTAGACAAATAGCAACAAAACCAAGATAAACAGGTAACAGAAATAACGAGGTATACAAACTAAAAGATGGCACACTTGTTTTCCTTCTGTCTTATAAAACAAATTAAATTTGCCTTTACATTAGATGCATGATAGACATTTTTGTATAATACTATACATTTTACAGAAGCCACTTAATCCATACAAATTACCAAGTGAGCATAATGAATGAATTAAAAAAAAATCCATTAAAAGGCTTCATACTTGCAGTGAACAAGTATAGGACTTGATTGAGCAGATTTTGCTGAAGGGGTCATTTTCATTTTGCCAATCAGGGACAGTATTGAAGACAAGTGAGGTACCCCTGCATTTAGCCATTTAGACACGTGAAACTGATGGATTGTCCGCACTTCATTGCCCTGGAAGATCAACAGATTTGAAATGTATGTTTTATGGAAGATTTTTGTAATAGTGTAAAAGAGGCATTTAAAGTTTGTATCAAGATCATTAACGAAACAATCAGACTTAACAAGTCACAGCCACCAACAACAATGCAATACCGAAACAAATTCTTGTACCAACCCAGAATAATTATGATCAAGGATTTGTTGTAGATAAAACCCTGTCATGACGAAGGATTTAATAACCAAAAAGGTCTGGCAACTCGTGTGCCATAAAATTACAAATCCTGACATGAAATGCACATAGTTGCATCATGGTAAATTTTACCTAATAAGGTTAGATATTTTGCGATTATTTATGACTGTTAACATCTCCGAATTAAGCTCCCACTGCCTCAATTCATATTCTTGCACAAATCACACATAAATCTTTTCTACATTTTACTATCAAGGGTGTGCATTAGTTCGGTGTTTAAGGAGTCATATTCATATGCGAAATGTAAAGGGTTTAACTCCTGCGAGCACTGCATTGTGTACTTAAGCAAGATACTAGTATACATTACTCTGCTTGCTCCAGTCAATTCTGCTGTGAAATGAGTACCAGTTGGTTGGTTTGTTGATGTTTAACGGCACCGCAACAGTCAAAGTCGAATGTGCCAAGAGGGTGTTAATAAATAATGGTGTAAGAGTAAGGATAGTGAGGAGATGGAAGTTTTGTAAGGGAGATAAAGGGGAAAAACTAAATGTGGGAGAAAAAGTTAGGTGAAAAGAAAGGGGTGTGTAAGGTAAGGTGTAGAAGGGGAGGAGATTATATGTAGAGAAAGAGGTTGTAGTTGTGGAGAACGTTGATGATGTTTGAGGAAGAATTGTTTTTGAATAGGTCCGAGATTGAGGAGAGTGAGGTAAGAAGAGATCTGGAGTTCTGGTAGAGGGGACAGCTTAAAAAAATATGCTTGATGGAGAGATCGATCTTGCAAGTGGGGCAGAGAGGGGCAGGGGAGCCGGAAAAGAGATGGGAGTGAGAAAAGAGGAGTGGCCGAGGCGAATGCGGGTGACATCGATGTCTTCCCTGCGATTACGACTATGCAGAGGGGTGCTGGTCCTGACTTTGGGTTTGATGGTGTGAAGTTTATTACTGGTTTCATAATTCCAGGAGTTTTGCCAGGTTTTGTTGTTGTAGTTGGAGATGGAGTGACAGAGGTCTGCATTGAAAAAGGAGAGATGCTATTTGACAGAGCTTTGATGGCGGCTCTGTTGGCTCTCTCCTTGCCAGGGATGCCAACATGGCTGGGAATCCAGACAAGAAAAAAAAACAATTCCTAGGGAGGAAAGAATGTGGAGTTTGTTGAGGATTTGTAGAATAAGAGAGTTGGGCCAGAGCATGTTGAGGATGCCAGTGAGGATGGAATTAGAGTCAGAGAAGATGACAAAATGGGGGTGGAAAGAGAGTTCTATGAAGTTTAAGGCTAGGAGGATGGCCTTCGCCTCAGCAGAGTAGATAGAGGTGCCGTCGGGTAGCCTTGAGGAAAGGGTGAGGCCAGGAAAGGGTGAGGCCAGGAAAGGGTGAGGCCAGGAAAGGGTGAGGCCAGGAAAGGGTGAGGCCAGGAAAGGGTGAGGCCAGGACAGGCGGCGGCAGCAGCGGCTGCAGAGAAGCCTTACCGGTGGAGCCATTGGTGAAGAGGAAGGAGTAGTCATGGAAATGTCTACTGAGTTGACAGTATTTGGAGTGGAAGAAGGCTGGGTTGTGGAGAGCTTTTGTGAAGAAAGAAAGACCAAAACTTGGGGGTGAATAGTTCAGGTGGGTGTAGGTGGGATGAGTACCAGTACTGAGGAGTTTAACTGGTTGCACCAAGAATAATTACTGCATGTTATTGTGGAGAAGTTATGTAGAATATACATTGTTGATACTTTTAAAGAGAACAACGTATAAATATGAATAGGCACTCAATATAAAAAGCTACAATTGTGGTCAGAAGTAGTTGGGGCAAATCCCCACTCCCCTCGATCAATGTAAAAAGACACATTTTACCTTGTATTTTGCACAACATTGAATGGGAGGAAGGTGGGGAAAAATGCTGTTGAAAATAATCCCAACACTGTTGGCCTTTATTGTAGTGCACACATCTTACAAATACTGCTGTTTTCACATGTAATGTACCTACAATGCCATATATGTGCATTGTATAGGTGACACTTTACTTCGCACATAATAAATCAATTGTTTTTAGATTTTAAAAGACACTATGCAGACATACTTTTAAACTGAACCAAAAAGTGGAGACACCACAATTATCCCAAGATGAAAATCTTTTTACTGACCTGCTTGGCTTCAAAGACCCTTTGGGTGTATTCTGGATACTTATGCTCTTCCATCAACGTTACATGCAAGTTTACAAATACCAGAGATAAATTTGTATTAGGTGGCCAGTATATCAGACAGAGTTCCTTTCCATTCTCAATGAGATCAGTAACCATAGCAATCTTTTGTATCTTCTCAATCCAGATAAGCTTCCAAAAGTTATTCAATGAAGCACTCATAGGACCTTCATTTTGGAAGAGAAAAGAAAAATCGTATGACAAGCCACAAAAAAAGACATTCTACCTTGTTTTTAAATGCGGGTGAATAAATTGTATTAAAATTATAATAAACCAGTGAGGTCAATACTTACTGCAATGATCGTTGATATGTATGACTGATTTCAATACCCAAACCTTGCATTGTACACAACTTATCAAATATATAGTTTTTATGGTGAAAAATACAGCATCTGATAGAGAAGTGATACAAGAAAAATAGCACACAATAAATTGTTTAAATACAATATTACATCCTTTGTCCTTTAATACAATCGTTGCAAAACGTGTTAGGACAAAATTACTGAATCTGTTTTAGCAAAATTTTCCCACAACTACCCACCTTTCAATAATGTGTGTTTGCAACATTCCATACAAAATGTAATCTATACTGTTCATGGTGCCATTGTGCCATTACAGTTGTCTTTACCTCTTCAATGCATCTTACATTCTGATCTGACTTACCCCGCGCACCCCTCTCCCCCATACATATATATTTACCCCGCTAAGCGTAGCGGGGATATTTACGAGAGTTATACTTACCTTCCATGCTATTAATATGCAATCTGGGCACATGACCTAATTCTGGTGCACTTCTAACCGACCTAAAAACATAGTTACCAGCCAGCCCTGACTTCCATCTAAACTCTACTAACCCTCACTTAACATTCCACTGAGGCCTGAGCGACAGGAGAGGCGGGCGGGATGCATGGAAGGTAAGTATAACTCTCGTAAATCTCCCCGCTACGCTTAGCGGGGTAAATTTACTTCAAGTTATACCTTACCTTCCATGCTATCAATATGCAATCAGATTGCAAGTGAGGATAGGAAGGAAAGGAGTTCAGGTCGCAGCACAATTTTTTTTTTTTTCTTCAAGGTTGGCACTAAAACTCGCACCAATCGAATCCTGCTTAAAGGACGAAATTCCTTTTCCTCTTAAGGATGAAAGACCTTAGAGTGGGAAGTACTAAAACATAGTAAACCACTTCTAGTTACAGTCAAACCGAACAAGGCACTATTCGTTGACAGTAACTGAGGCAAACATCGCATGAACCTGAGTTAGAAACTCAGAAAAACATGCCAACCGGAAAAGCATTTGGACACAATATGAATGTTAGAATAGTGTCTACAAAAAACGCCACAAAACGCACCGGATTCGTCCACGAGACAGAACCGGCTAGTAAAATACGTTTGGGAACAAAGCGTGTACTAGCTAAAACGAATTGAAGAAATCCCGGACCAGGGAAAAATTCGTTAACGCGTACCTGCGTAAGAGCAAAAGTTAGCGGGGTAACACGAATGTCGCAAAGTGTGTCAGACAAAAACAAGGGAAAAAACGGCGATAAGCGTTTTTCCGAACGGCGGCACGAGAAATCCCGTGAACTTAGGGCTATGCCTCGAATCCGAGTGCATTCCGCGGCCGTTCCATGAACAGAGCAGACTACTTTAAAAGAAAGCTACTGGACGATCCATCTGAGGAAAATGTCTCGTGACACACTACGATGAGATCTCCGTGTAACTTCCCAGTGGTCGCGAGTCAAGGACCGTAGCCCAATTGAAAAAACCTCGGTGGATAGCTGCAAGCTATCCAACAGCTCGTGACTGAACCAAGTCTGAGAGAAAGCCCACCTCCAAAATGGGAAGGGGGGTGAACAACTCCTCAGAAAGGCCTTGCTACGTTGAGGAAAGGCGGACTAAGGCCACACCGTCAAACGAAGCGCTCTGGGACTGAGATGCAGTTTGCCGCAGCCCATAAAAAGACATAAGTCGTCCCTGACCCGAGGCTCGCACACGAAGCCTGCAAGGTCTTGAGCAGCTGAGGGAACCGCAGTTAGCCAGGAAAAGTGGACGCTATCGGTCGTACCTCCCCTAGCATAGCATACTCGGTACTAGCGTGAAAGGCGGAAAACGTAACTTACATAGTGAGTTTTTTTGAAAATAAATGCGTCGACCCTGAAACCCGCGGGTCAGGAGAAAGCACCCAAAGAAAAGACAGCTTGCGATCATCCACGGATGCGGACACACCTACGTCCGGGGGACCGAATAAGGTCCTGATCGCTCTGGTAACCTAAGGGAAACAGGCCCATCATGTGGGGGTTTCACTGAAGCGAGACTATTGTGATCGTGTACTCGTAGTCCGAGGTGAGCGGCCGTAAGGCTGGCATAGTTCGTCCTGCGCCGAGACGAGTGGAAGGATTCCAGAAACTCTTGGAGTCCGTTCCTATCTGTCTGAAAAGGAGACACAACAGTGGTGTAAAGTCGGCACGAATCTGAACAGCCTTGCTCAGCACTAGCGGTAAAAGGTAAAAAAAGCCCAGCATTCTGCCTGTTGAAAAAGGCCAAGTAACCGTCCAAGTTTCTGTCATAGGGGGTCACATGAAATGTGCCCCTACCTCGATTATGACGCATCCGTTGGCACTGACGGTGGAAGTCTGATGGGTGGAAACTTCGTTCCTCACAACAGGTAGGAGCGTCCGCACAACCACCAAAGGGAGTGGCCACCGACTAAACGTGTAAAGCGGAGGTACTGAATGACACCATCTTCAGTCCAGATAAAACTGCTGACCCTGAGCAAAGTTCGTTTAAACTTTACTAAACTAAACCAATAGCTAGGGAATTAAAAGGCAGGCCGTTAATATAAAACATATACAAAAAGGGCTGCAAACTGTGTAAGGCTATGTAGCTGTGAGACGGTTTTGGGTCGTAAGACGGCGGAGCTGTACAACATAGTCTACGGCTCCGAAGCGGTGTCTGAAAACTGTAGCAGTTGCGGAACCGCGTAGCTCTAGGCCACTCCTATCAACAGCGAAACTCGTCTATGAAGTTGATTAAAAAAAGGTGTTAACGTACTGCATATAGTAACAAGCTTGGAACTGCGGAGCCTATAGCTACGGGTGTGGAGAAAATTAATACCGTATGTCGGGTACTTAAGTTACAGGCCGTAACAAGTAAAGCTAGTGGCTACGCGAGAAGGACAACTGGTACTGGTACGTGTCCCTAACGTAATAGCTATCAGTACAAAAGAACCGTCTGGGTCTACTATAGCGTTAACGTACTACATCTGTTACATGAGTCATTATACCTCAGTATACTTCTATTCACTCCAGTGCCACTGAGTAAGTGGCTACGCGTGAGGGAGTAAAGTTGTACTAAGTACGCGTTCCTGTTGTAAATAGCTAAAAATATACTGGAGCAGTATGGAATACGGAGAAGTTCACGTGCTACGCAAGCTATACGAGCCGTAAACTTTGTTTGTTTCATCACAGAGCTACGAAACTGGTAGCTGCGTGGGGAAGAGGGGACTACCGTCGTACTCAGTACGTGTCCCAGTAAGAAAACAGCCGCAGAACTCTGCAGCTCATGGCTACTGGTCCTTTACCACGCAGTTGCGCTGCTGGTGTAAGCCGTTAACTCCTTTTGTATCTGTTCACTACGGAGCAGCGTAGCTGGTGGCTACGTGTGGGGGACTGCCGTCTGTAAGAATGACGACCGCGGAACTCTGTAACACACGGCTATCGATCGCATTATCCCGAAGTTCCGTTACTCAGGTTTATCGTAAATTGTACGTTATCCCGTGAAGGTTCTGTGGGGGCCGTAACAGCCCGTTCACCGAAGCCGTGTAGCTACGGAACTGTGTGGACCTGTAAAGCCGTGTCCTGAACTCGTGAACTCATGTCTTGGAGCCGTAGGGACCGGTACGGAGCCGTTCAGAGGGTCCGTAAGTTGTGGTACTCCCAGGTTTACCGTACGTTGTACGTAGAACCGCGTCAATATCTTTACAATTTGAGCGAACGTCACGTTCGACGCGAAAATCATATTCAGTGTAGTTTGAACGGTCGTGAAACTACGTAACACGGAGAAAATAGCTCTCGTGATGCTATGCCTCCTGTAGAGATGGTTTTCTTATCACCCGAGCGCTAGGCTTCGTAACCCCAGTAAGCGCTTACACGCGACACATCGCGGGGCATCCTTGGAGCGCAATGTACCGACATACAGGGACTTGTCCTCCGTGTCCTTGATACTGGTGAAATTTTATGCGAAACCGTGACGCTCAACGCGGAGATCTTACTAAGGTAGCGCGCACGGATGTGGAACTGCATAGCTGATGGCCACGGTAGCAAGAAAAAAATAGCTCTCATAAGAATGTTACTATCACCTGACCATGTAGCTTCATAGCTAAAGGGTCTACTATCGGGTGTGACGTGCATTGTACGTTACCCCACTACAGAAGTATGGAGCAATATGGACCCAAACGCCGGGGCGGTATGGAACCAAAAGTTGTTGATTACGAAACTGTACGGACCCACACGGGGACGTCTTATGACCCGTAGGGCTGTGCTACGGACCCTTACGGGGCCGTGGAAACAAGCCTTTAGGCCATATGGAACCAATCACCGGAGCCGTATGGACTCAAATGCTTTTCTCCTCTTTCTGTACGGACCCGTCCCATGACCCGTACGGAGCCGCAGAGCTGTTTTACGGGCCCTTATGGGGCCGTAAAAACAAGCCGTGGGGCCGTATTGAACAGATCACCGGAGCCATACGGACCCTAATGGACCCGTGCAAGTAATCCAATGGCTCTACAACAAGCCGTAAAAGAGGTTACCTACTTACAAATAACCCTTTAGGGCGCCACCTCTTGTGGATCTACCGTTCCCTTCGCGAAACCGTGGTCCACAGCGGTGTACACAGGTTTGATCTTTTCGACATCACCGGAGCGTAACTTAAGAAGCATTTACACGCGATGCATCGCGGGACATCTAAGGCGCATACACACGGGACCTGTCCTCCGTGTCCATGATATAGATGAAAAATATTGCGGAACTGTAACATTCAACGCGGAAAATTTTACTGAGGCAGTTCGCACGGTTGCAGAACTGCGTAGCTAATGGCTACTGAAACAAGAAAAAAAAAATAGCTCTCGTGATGCTATACTTCTTGTGAAGATTGTCACTTAACATCTGATCACGTAGCTTCGTAGCTGACGGGTCTATTTCTGGGTTTATCATACAGCGTACCTTATCCCGTTACGAACTCTGCAACCGTACAGACCCGTTCACTGCTTATATTGCGGAACTGTAACGTTCAACGCGAAAAATCTTACTGAGGCAGTCCACACAGCCTTGAAACTGCGTAGCTAATGGCTACAGAGACAAGAAGAAAGTAGCTCTTGTGATGCTATACCTCTCGTGAAGATTGTCACTTATTACCTGACTATGTAGCTTCTTAGCTAGCGGATCTATTTTCGGGTTCATCGTACGGTATACGTTATCCCGCTGAAAAAACTCTGAAGCCATACAGACCCGTACGGTCTAGAGAAGCGTTTGCATGCTATGCATAGCGGGACAGGCCTCTTGGGTGCGTAACGTACCGACACTCGGGGGCCTGTCCTCTGTACCTATGATACTGGTGAAAATAATTGCGAAACTGTCACGTTCAACGCACACAATTTTATTAATGGTGCTCACATAGTCGTGGAACTGCGTAGCTAATGGCTACGGGACCAAGAAGGAAATAGCTCTCGCGGTGCAATACTTCTTGCGAAGATTATCACTTGTCACCTGACCACATAGCTTCGTAGCTAGTGGGTGTATTTCCGGGTTAATCGTACGGTGTACGTTATCATGTTACAAAACTATGGATCCGTACATATCCGATCACCGGAGCCGTGGGCCACGGAGCCATATGAAACTGTCCGGCCGTCCAACGGACCTGTAAACACAGGCCGTGGAGCCATATAACACTGTTCAATGGACCCGTACGGACCCGTAAACATGGGCCGTGGAGCCGTATGGAACCATTTAATGGACCCATAAAAACGGGCCATGGAGCCGTATGGAACCGTTTAATGGACCTGTAAACACGGGCCCTGGAGCCGTATGGAACCATTCAATGGCCCGTATAGACCCGTAAACACGGGCCGTGGAGCCGTATGGAACTGTATAATGGAACCGTACGGACCCATAACACGGGCTGTATAAAACCGTTCAATGAACCGTCCAATGGAACCGCACAGACCCGTACACACGGGTTATGGAGCCATATGGAACCGTCCAATGGACCCATACGGAGCTGTGAACACGGGCCGTGGAACCGTAAGTCTCCATTCACTGAAAGCGTACAGACCAGAAAGGACCCGTGAAATCACTTATGACTCACGTACTACCCCTTTGGGCGTCCCCTTACATGGTCTTACCAGTCCCTATCGCAGAACCGTGGACCACAGCGGTACCCAAAGGAAGTATCTCTCTCTTACCTTCTCTTTCTTAACTCCAAGTGACGTCCTCTTTGGGACGCCACTGACTTCACTAAAAATAGGCGCCACTCCCCAACTCAGTATTCTGTCGAGAAGGGGGCGCTACTTTGAAGTGGTATATCTTAAAAGAGGTTTCTTCTCCCTCTTTTATCTCTCTTTCCTTCTCTTTTTTTAACTGACGCCACTCCCAACTCAGTTGTGCCTTGTCGAGAAGGGGGCGCTTTTGAAAGAGGTTTTGTCTTTTCTCTCTCTCTTTCCTTCTCTTTTTAACTGGCGCCACTCCCAACTCAGTTGTGTTTTGTCGAGAAGGGGGTGGCTTCTTGAAAGAGGTTTTTTCTTCTCTCTTTTATCTCTCTCTTTCCTTCTCTTTTTTTAACTGACGCCACTCCCCAACTCAGTTGTGCCTTGTCGAGAAGGGGCGCTTCTTAAAGAGGTTAATCTTTTCTCTCTTTTATCTCTCTCTTTCCTTCTCTTTTTAACTGGCCTTTCTCCCCAACTCAGTTGTGCCTTGTCGGGAAGGGGGGATGCTTCTTGAAAGAGGTTAATCTTTTCTCTCTTTTATCTCTCTCTTTCCTTCTCTTTTTTAACTGACGCCACTCCCCAACTCAGTTGTGCCTTGTCGAGAAGGGAGGCGCTTCTTGAAAGAGGTTTATCTTTTCTCTCTTTTATCTCTCTCTTTCCTTCTCTTTATTACCTGACGCCATTCCCCGACTCAGTTGTGCCATGTCGAGAAGGGGGGAGCGCTTCTTTTAAAGAGGTATATCTTTTCTCTCTCTTTCTCTTTTCAACTCCAAGTGACGTCCACTTTAGGACGCCACTAAGTTAATCATTATCATTATAATTTTTGAAAAAAAAAGAAACATACATATATGAATGCATACATAAACAAATACACCAAAACGCCCCTACGGGGCATGTACAGTACCTATGATCCTACGATCACGCTAAAAGTGAGACTAGGCATAGCAACTTAGTACATCCAAACAAAATTTACAGAATTTTTTTTTTTAAACCCACAAAACGCATCCAACGTAAAAACTTTACTACCGCCGGGGTAGCGTGGAAAACACAAACCACTGAGTAACTTGGTGTCTGTAGAGATAAAAAGAGGAGATTAGATTTCCTGTAAATAGGACTTCTTTAATTTATGTGAGAAAAATGAAAACATTCATACACTGGTAACGTTAATAATAATAAAGGCTCTCTTGTAACAACTGTAGCTCCTTGGAGTTGTCAGAAGCCAACTCATCGAAGACCATGTGGTGACGTCAACCAAATGCGCATGCGCCAAAATCGATTGAAGAAATTGGCCTTATGCATACGAGAACCTGTTCTGAGATATCCTAACATGTTAATACAATGCATAGTATAACGCTATAGCTCTCTTCGTGGAAGGGCGGGGCCGAGGGTGAAAAACACTCAAACCCATGTGCAAGAGGTTCCCTGGACAGGCACACCTGGTGCTCTAGGACCTAAAATACCCGTCACGAGAGTGGGCGCTCTCGAACTAGCCAAACGCTTTGTACGAATGGAGACAAAAACACTCTATCCTAAGTGTAGGCTACACGGGAAAGTCCTGTAAGTCGAACCGAAGAAATCTCGGACCTCGGAAGACTTGAGAAGGTGGACCTGGTAAGATAGAGCAGCGTAAAAACCTTCCTGGTAAAAGGTGCAAAGGAGAAAAATGTTAGAAAAAGGTTAAATTTATAAAAGAAAATTGACCGGCGATATTGTGAAAACAACGCGCTGGAAAAGAATGAGGGTCAGTAGAGGTTAGATGGAGGTCAGGGCTGGCTGGTAACTACATTTTTAGGTCGGTTAGAAATGCGTAAGAATCAGGTCATGTGACCAGATTGCATATTAATAGCATGGAAGGTAAGATATAACTTGAAGTAAATATATATATATATATATATATATATATATATATATATATATATATATATATATATATATATATATATATATATATATATATATATATATATATATATATATATATATATATATATATATATAAATATATATATATATATAAATATATATATATATATATGTATGTATATATATATATAAATATATATATATATATATGTATGTATATATATATATATATATATATATATATATATATATATATATATATATATATTCTATCTATATTTTAGCATTACACCTCACTATAGCACATTCCTTCCCGTACACTGTATATAATTCCTTTGGAGATGTAAATTAGACTAATTGACTTAACATTCCTGTTCTGCAGTCTTGAAGCTACCCCTTATTTCCATTTTACCTAACCTTTTCTGTGCTAACTATTCCCTACAAGACAATGGGTTTTTTTCAATGATATTTGTCTCACCTTACTACACTCCCACATACTTTGTACAGGCATTAAGACAATCATGGCCAAAAGTGTAGGACAAAAATACTGAATTATTTTCAGTTGCATTCTCCTCCCCTCCCCCTACCTCCCCCCCCCTCTCCTCCTCCACCCTGCTACCTCCTTTCAATGTTATTTGTGCGCTTCACAAGAAAAAAAGGCAATTGCAATGTATAACATGGATGGGAGCAGGGATTTGTCCAACTACTTTTGGCCATAATTGTGTACATGCGTGGGCACACAAACGCTGTTTTGCATGCAGCATTAAGCTGTGTAGGTAGAATTGCATGAACTATTTAACCGTTGCATGCAGCATTTAGCTCTATAAGTAGAATAGTCACTGATGATACGTATAAAGTAATGATATTGGCAAACCCACATGCACAACATGTACTGCAAAAAAAAAAAATTAACTAGACATCAATGATGTTACAGTTCAACCCATGACAGTGCAAAAACCAACTGACTGGTTTCGTTTTAAAAGCAATTTCATTGTTGCCATATTTGATCTTTTCAAATGTAATTTAAAGATTTTCTTGGTCTACTCATTTTCAGCTTAAAACTGCTTACCTTTTAAGTTGATGATGATCGTTTCCATGACAACCAGACTTGGCCAAATTTTGGTCAGTTTTAAAGAATCAAGCATTTTGAAAGCATTATAAATGTTTGGACATGTTACTTTACCACTGCTATCAAGTATTTTCTTGTTCTGTACAATATTCTCTTCCAACTTAAAAAAATAAATGATTGATAATATGACAGTGTAAAAGAATTAATGACATAGTTAATGTGTAAACAATCTATAATATACACTAAACTTGGAAGAGTGGGGCAAATGTGTTTTAATGTAAAATTTGCTGAATTTGAGTTAAATGGAGTTTTGAAACTAAATAAGCTGTGTTTTTAGCAAATGGCTTAGTCATATATGAATTAGCATTTAAGGACATAATAAACAAAGGGGAAAGTCTAATTAATGACCTAAATAATCAATTAACATCGACAAAAATGATTGGGTCAAAGTGTGCAAATCTGAAATCATTTCAGTGTGCTTCAAATAAATGATTAAGCTGACAATTGTAAGTTTCTTGCTTAAAATGTGTGTATAATTTAGATAACAAGGCAAACAAACATGTAAGTAAAAAATTCATTTATAATCATGTGAAAATATTTAAATTCCCACATTTTGGGTTATTTATTTACTCGACATTTGTTGAAAACTAGATGCATTCAATTGGATTAAAATCAATTTGAATGGGCTTGTAATATTCCATTAAAATGTTGAAATAATACAAACATTTAACTACTGATTAACTGTGAATGAAATAATTATGAACATTAATCAAAATGTTCAAAGTATGAGCATAAAATGCATAATTGTTTATGAAAAAAAATTAAAAATGTGATGCAATAAAAATAATCTTATTTAATCGAAAGTTAAGTTTCTCTCAGCAATATCATTACTAAACAAATTATACATATAGATCAAGACAATTCATGACGGTACACATGCAATAGCAGTGTACTTGCAATGTTCAGTAGATCAATAAATAAAAACTCTGGCACTTGCATGAAAACATAAATAAATATAACAGGCCATAGGCCAAGGCGGCTGCAAGTAATTGTGATGAAAGTTTAAAGGTACAAAAAAACACAGTAGCAGCTTAGGCCTACCCGCAATATATTCAGTTGATCAAGAAATATTTAACTCTCCTAAAAAAGATTGGCCCTAAATTGCTGCACAGTGATGTTGAAAAATAAAGTTGATTTAATCAAAAGTTAATTTTCTTTTAGCAATGATAGTATTTAACAAATCATATGCATAGATCAAGAAAATTCATGATGGTACGTACAGTGTACCCACCATGTTTAGTTGATTGAGAAATGATAACTCTCCCCCTCCCCCT
>JAIGNY010000655.1:0-45000 GCA_020152595.1 Chiridota heheva
AAGAAGAAATTCAGACGTCGTGATTCTGATGATGAACAGAAACTAATGCAAGATGGAACTCAGGATAGGCATTAGATATGTTAGAGAACTCTCCTCTTAGTCACTTTGCCATTTTCTCTGACTCAAAGGCTGCTCTTACTTCATTACTCAATCTTAAATGGGATAACCTCACCTGCCACCTCCTCCTGCGGAAACTCTTTTCTCCCACCCTCTGCAGGAAAAGTGTTCTTTTCTTCTGCATACCCAGCCATGTTGGCATCCCTGGCAATGACAGGGCTGATACAGCCGCTAAGCTTGCCCTTAACCTCCTCCCTTCCCCTTTTCCCAAAACCCTCTCTGACATCAAACCGCTTATCGCTTCTCTTGTTCGTGACCGCTGGCAAACCTTATGGAACTTCCAAATTGATAACAAACTCCATGTTATCCAGCCCACAATCCCGATCAAATCCACCATCAACAACCTTCTCGTATCGACAACGTTCATATTACCCGTCTTAGAATTGGTCACACCCACCTCACTCACTCCCACCTCCTTATTGGTTCCCCCAACCCTCTGTAACAATTGCCACTGCATCCTCACAATCCAACACGTTCTCCTTGCTTGCCCCCCTGTACAACCTTCCCAGAGCTTCCCTCGCTCCCCACAACTCAATTGCTGAGTTCTTCCAAAAAAATCCTCCAGATAAAAAAGTCTCCTTCCTTCAGCATGCATCCCTCTACAACCATATTTAAATCTCCTCTTCCACCCCCTCTCTACTTTGTTTTTGTTTTACCCATGCACCTCCTCTCTCGATCGCAGCTTTCTGGCTTTTGTTCTTGAATTTCTCTCATTCTTCCCCTGGTCTCTTTCCTTACTACCTCTAAAATGATCTGACCTCTCAGGCACAATTTGACCTTCGTTGCCGTGGTGCCGTTAAGACCTCATCAAACAAACAAACAAACAAACAAGATAAGCATTAGATATGTTAGAGAAAACAAAGGAAACATAAACTAATGCAAGATGGAACTCAGGATAAGCATTAGATATGTTAGAGAAAACAAAGGAAACAGAAACTAATGCAAGATGGAACTCAGGATACGCATTAGATATGTTAGAGAAAACAAAGGAAACAGAAACTAATGCAAGATGGAACTCAGGATAAGCATTAGATATGTTAGAGAAAACAAAGGAAACAGAAACTAATGCAAGATGGAACTCAGGATAAGCATTAGATATGTTAGAGAAAACAAAGGAAACAGAAACTAATGCAAGATGGAACTCAGGATAAGCATTAGATATGTTAGAGAAAACAAAGGAAACAGAAACTAATGCAAGATGGAACTCAGGATAAGCATTAGATATGTGAGAGAAAACAAAGGAAACAGAAACTAATGCAAGATGGAACTCAGGATACGCATTAGATATGTTAGAGAAAACAAAGGAAACAGAAACTAATGCAAGATGGAACTCAAGATAAGCATTAGATATGTTAGAGAAAACAAAGGAAACAGAAACTAATGCAAGATGGAACTCAGGATAAGCATTAGATATGTTAGAGAAAACAAAGGAAATAGAAACTAATGCAAGATGGAACTCAGGATAAGCATTAGATATGTTAGAGAAAAAACAAAGGAAACAGAAACTAATGCAAGATGGAACTCAGGATAAGCATTAGATATGTTAGAGAAAACAAAGGAAACAGAAACTAATGCAAGATGGAACTCAGGATAAGCATTAGATATGTTAGAGAAAACAAAGGAAACAGAAACTAATGCAAGATGAAACTCAGGATAAGCATTAGATATGTTAGAGAAAACAAAGGAAACAGAAACTAATGCAAGATGGAACTCAAGATAAGCATTAGATATGTTAGAGAAAACAAAGGAAACAGAAACTAATGCAAGATGGAACTCAGGATAAGCATTAGATATGTTAGAGAAAACAAAGGAAACAGAAACTAATGCAAGATGAAACTCAGGATAAGCATTAGATATAATGAGAGAAAAACAAAGGAAACAGAAACTAATGCAAGATGGAACTCAGGATAAGCATTAGATATGTGAGAGAAAACAAAGGAAACAGAAACTAATGCAAGATGGAACTCAAGATAAGCATTAGATATGTTAGAGAAAACAAAGGAAACAGAAACTAATGCAAGATGGAACTCAGGATAAGCATTAGATATGTTAGAGAAAAAAACAAAGGAAACAGAAACTAATGCAAGATGGAACTCAGGATAAGCATTAGATATGTTAGAGAAAACAAAGGAAACAGAAACTAATGCAAGATGAAACTCAGGATAAGCATTAGATATGTTAGAGAAAACAAAGGAAACAGAAACTAATGCAAGATGGAACTCAGGATAAGCATTAGATATGTGAGAGAAAACAAAGGAAACAGAAACTAATGCAAGATGGAACTCAGGATAAGCATTAGATATGTTAGAGAAAACAAAGGAAACAGAAACTAATGCAAGATGAAACTCAGGATAAGCATTAGATATGTGAGAGAAAACAAAGGAAACAGAAACTAATGCAAGATGGAACTCAAGATAAGCATTAGATATGTTAGAGAAAACAAAGGAAACAGAAACTAATGCAAGATGGAACTCAGGATAAGCATTAGATATGTTAGAGAAAACAAAGGAAACAGAAACTAATGCAAGATGGAACTCAGGATAAGCATTAGATATGTTAGAGAAAACAAAGGAAACAGAAACTAATGCAAAATGGAACTCAAGATAAGCATTAGATATGTTAGAGAAAACAAAGGAAACAGAAACTAATGCAAGATGGAACTCAGGATAAGCATTAGATATGTTAGAGAAAACAAAGGAAACAGAAACTAATGCAAGATGGAACTCAGGATAAGCATTAGATATGTTAGAGAAAACAAAGGAAACAGAAACTAATGCAAGATGGAACTCAGGATAAGCATTAGATATGTTAGAGAAAACAAAGGAAACAGAAACTAATGCAAGATGAAACTCAGGATAAGCATTAGATATGTGAGAGAAAACAAAGGAAACAGAAACTAATGCAAGATGGAAGTCAGGATAAGCATTAGATATGTTAGAGAAAACAAAGGAAACAGAAACTAATGCAAGATGAAACTCAGGATAAGCATTAGATATGTGAGAGAAAACAAAGGAAACAGAAACTAATGCAAGATGGAACTCAAGATAAGCATTAGATATGTTAGAGAAAACAAAGGAAACAGAAACTAATGCAAGATGGAACTCAGGATAAGCATTAGATATGTTAGAGAAAACAAAGGAAACAGAAACTAATGCAAGATGGAACTCAGGATAAGCATTAGATATGTTAGAGAAAACAAAGGAAACAGAAACTAATGCAAGATGGAACTCAAGATAAGCATTAGATATGTTAGAGAAAACAAAGGAAACAGAAACTAATGCAAGATGGAACTCAGGATAAGCATTAGATATGTTAGAGAAAACAAAGGAAACAGAAACTAATGCAAGATGAAACTCAGGATAAGCATTAGATATGTGAGAGAAAACAAAGGAAACAGAAACTAATGCAAGATGGAACTCAGGATAAGCATTAGATATGTGAGAGAAAACAAAGGAAACAGAAACTAATGCAAGATGGAACTCAAGATAAGCATTAGATATGTTAGAGAAAACAAAGGAAACAGAAACTAATGCAAGATGGAACTCAGGATAAGCATTAGATATGTTAGAGAAAACAAAGGAAACAGAAACTAATGCAAGATGGAACTCAGGATAAGCATTAGATATGTTAGAGAAAACAAAGGAAACAGAAACTAATGCAAGATGAAACTCAGGATAAGCATTAGATATGTTAGAGAAAACAAAGGAAACAGAAACTAATGCAAGATGGAACTCAAGATAAGCATTAGATATGTTAGAGAAAACAAAGGAAACAGAAACTAATGCAAGATGGAACTCAGGATAAGCATTAGATATGTTAGAGAAAACAAAGGAAACAGAAACTAATGCAAGATGGAACTCAGGATAAGCATTAGATATGTGAGAGAAAACAAAGGAAACAGAAACTAATGCAAGATGGAACTCAGGATAAGCATTAGATATGTTAGAGAAAACAAAGGAAACAGAAACTAATGCAAGATGAAACTCAGGATAAGCATTAAATATGTTGGAGAAAACAAAGGAAACAGAAATCAATGCAAGATGGAACTCAAGATAAGCATAAGATATGTTGGAGAAAACAAAGGAAACAGAAACCAATGCAAGATGGAACTCAGGATAAGCATTAGATATGTTAGAGAAAACAAAGGAAACCATCAAGAATCCTCTTTTAAGCAGAATAAGATGGACAACCGTAGTAGCTATAGCAGCAGGGCTTCTCGGTGATTGACAAGCACGGTGCATCCCAACGCTATATTTTTGGAGAGAACGCCATCTGGCCATTGATCATCAAATGCCAGCAGATTCTAATGTAGCACTGTTGGCTTTGTTACTCGTGGGTGGCCGTTGGATCGCCAGTTCATTGCTATCTGGCATATGATGATATATAGAGTCCAAGACAAATACGCAAACGCTTATTAACAAATATTATCCTGTCCCTTCGTGGCAATTTTGTTTCCAATGACAGTGACTGCAATCCGTGCAAAATGATGAATTATATGATTTAAGGCACTATTTCCACCATTTCAATCTTTTTGCACTGTTTCATATCTACCTTATAATCAATACTTTATATAATCCATTTAGCCCTTGCTTCGCAATGCATTGGGTTCGCTTGGGGGCTTTCAGTAGTTTTAAAATAAAAAAGGAATTCGACTATGAATCGAGAGCTAAAAGTGTTGACGTATTTCATTACTTCAAAAATATATTAAATGATTGTGCTATATATATATAAACAAGGAATAAAATAGAAATCATGAAATGAATGATACTTACTGGTGAATAGAAATAAAAGTTTAAGTTTTTAAAAGACAAAAGACAAAAATAGTGTGAAATCAGTGAAAGAGGGCAACAAACCTAATAAATAACGGCCAAAAAGTGAGGGTGTTAGTTTTTGCTACTTTATGTAGATTTTAACCAATAGAAGTTGCATCACACGGTCTGCTTGTACATAAATTTTCACCCATCGCACGCAAGCGAACAAATTCCAAAAAGTCAATAGAAAAACACGTACAAATATCGAATACTCAGGTCGGAATTTAGTAATATTTATGATATTCCGTTTTGCAAAGGTATTCGAATTAGTATGAGAATCAACTTCATACGCCCTCACATTTCGGCCGCCAACTCCTTTAAAGAGTCAAAATATTAAAAATGAAAATACTATCAAAAATAAAACTGTAAAAGCACAAGCAGGTAAAACCTAAACATAAATGAAACATAAGCCTTGCGGAAATAATATGTTTGAAGTTTTGATTTAAAAAGGGTAAAATTAGTGAACCAGAATGTTGGGCAGCAGAGTTGATAGATTTCAATCCAAATATTTTTCTGATTTCTTTTCAATTTAGATAATGAAAGCCCTTTATCATTAGCCTGCGTATATCTTCTAAAAATCAAATCAATTAATCATCTTGTGATATTTACATAATGGAATCATGTTATACCTGCATGTCACCAAACGTTACCAAAATATAATGGAAGTCAAATCAAAAATGAAAAAAAGTATGTTTTTCTTTCGTATTTTAAATTCGTACTGACATGTACGCAGAGTTACAAGGTGAAAGTTGATGCTGTTTTCAGTAATCTTTATACATATTATTAAATTTGAGGTTGCAGCGTCAGTATCAAGTTTATAAACACATTGTACATATTCAGTAATCCCTTCTCGTACTCGCCATGTATGAAGATGAGTTCAAGAATCCATTCGGATTATCATATAATTAAATGTAATTTTGTCTTACAGTCAGCCGGCAGTTTGAATATGTAAATATAAACCATCCGGATTTATAATTCGTAGGTAGGTGGTAGGTGTTATAGAATTTAAGTTCACCATTAAAACGCAAATGGTGCTATACATCTACAGACGGCATGAAGGGTCTGTCATATGCTGTAATGAAGCTAACAAAGTCAGTGACATTTTGTACAACCTCACGTCAGACAATTAAAACGAGCGTAATTCCTGTGTGGTTAAACCTTCTACCTATATAAACAAAGAATATAAACTTATAAAACCGAGTTTAGCAGAACATGATTTCTTTAATACTTCGACCAATCAACTGCTGGGAGAATTTTCCCTTTGTTACCCAACCTACCAAGTGCAGGTTTGGAGGAAACAGTTGTCAGCAATGTTGTCCGCGTGAATGCTGGAATGAAAGCATTTTTCTCCTACGTCTGTCTGGGTCCATACCTTGCGTGAATTGTGAAGACGGCCACGATTCCCCCAGTATACGATTGGTCCATAAGGGACACCTGAATTTCGATCATTTGACATTATTCAAATTGCCAATTCAGATTGGAAAAGGTTTATAGTGAGCGGCAAAGGTTTAGATATGAAAAAGTAGGAGAAGCCATAGCTTTATATATTCAACACGATCGATCGGTAGATGTTGGAAGGGAGGATCTTTGAAATTAAACTGATTTTTTTGTTTCTTGGACCGATATCATATAAAACCTCCCAACTGTATCACAAATCAATCACTGCGTCTAAAATCAAACATTGTATACCCAAGTAATACAATATTCATACATTTGTTTTATTTGTAAAAAGCTAACATTAATACTAGAAAATCAATATTTAATATTTGGTGCAATCTTTACATATATGAACATTTTGTTCTCATATTAGAAGGAGGATTTGTTTGATCCTCTCAGAGGTTGCTTCTGCTGTATTCATTTCGTAATATTTTTAGTTGCTGTTAACATGCGTCATATTAATTTTTGATCTTTTGAAAGTGGATACTGGATATTCGAGGCGCATAATATGTGTCAATTGACGATTCCCATAATCTAGATTGATTGTATTGCCTCGTTTTTGTTTTTGTAAAATATTAATCCCTGCAACTGGTTGGATTCACTCAAAGTAAAATTAATATAAATGCGCTTTTCAAATTCCCCATCATATTAAAACAATGAGGGAACAAACAGGTGCCGTTTGAAGTTATACTTGCAACTACAAGATTTGGCGGTTTATAGCAGCCATCCCACACAGGCCCCGAACGACCAGACATGCTAAACAAATGAGGACAATTTTGATTTAAGAGATTTGGTTAATGTTTAACTAATCAAGGACCATCAATAACTATTTGATGTAAGCCTGTATGGGCAAATTATATTCGACCACAGGTGAGCGTTACATGAATGAATTATGGATACATTTTTGGCGTGTGACTGGTGAAGATTTGATCCGTGAACTGATATCTTCTTTCGGATCCTCAGTAAACTCTATGGAAATCCCAAATGAATCTATGAATATTTCTAATGAATGTTTTATGAAACCATATTGCATCTTGGTTAATCAAAATACTTGTACATGTAGTGCGATCTCTCGTCCTTTCTCGGCTGGATTATGGGAGTGAAACTTATAGGGGGGAAAAGTCAAACGATACTGGCGGTGTCATGCTTAGAAACCTTCGGGCTAATTTGATCAAGGTCCTCCGATCTTACTTGCACTACTTAAAGAGGATCAGCAGGTTACTCGCATTTCTAAGGATGGACGTCAAGGTAACTGCTATTATTTAAAATTAGGTCCACGGTAACAAACTCAACTGCCATTTGTCGGAGAAAGAAAGAGCAGACTGACATTCTGACATTGAAACATTTGCAAAGGTAACCTGAAACACGCGTTGATGGAATTCTGCGCGCCTATATTGGCAACTTTCTTTATGAAAACATTTGCTTGTAATGCATAGGTTTATGTTCAGGATGCTCCTTGCAAGTAGCTGTACATATCCTTGTATGGGTTTGCTTATCTAAAGACTTCTGTGGGAAGCTGATATGGTAAGATAAGGTATCTTATTTACAGAATTCACTTGATCACGCCTGCACTTCTCGCTTGTATTCTCCTAATTTCAATCTTTTAATCTTCTTAATAATAACCTAATCTGTTTTCCAATTTTAATATTTTCCTACTTCTCGTGAGGATTCTATTTCTTCGTAAAAAAAGAGAACATGTTCACGTGACTCAATCTAAGTTCAATTCAGCGTCTTTCATACAGACAGATATGACTTATAACTCTATAGTTACCTTCAGTGCTAATCGCTTCACTTCTCAGTGGCGAGTTTGGAAGTGTGAAATATCCCAAATCATTCACCCGACGAAATTGTGTTTTAGTATTACAGTGAAATTGATTTGGATGCAAATAAGTGAAATTGGAGGCAGCTAATAAAGAACCTGAATTAAACAGTCTGGACGAGGATACAAAATAAATAGAAAAACATAAAAAACTGAACAGAGGAGTTATTGTATCGTAGATAATGTAAACTGTTTCATTTTCCTTCCTTGGTCAGTTAATACTCACATAGTTAAAAGTATTAGCAGAAACTGCACCCCTTGATATTTGTTTATCTCATTTGCATATTTCCATCAGTATCTATTCATTCCATCAGTATCTATCTATCTGCTCTTCCATACATCAAGAGGCATAAACGAAAAAGATTTTTAATATTAATCTTTATAATTTGATCAGCAATAGCTACACCTGGTGTGTTCTCAATTCAAACACCATTCTCCCCAGTCGTATATGTAATTGAAGAATCAATGGACTGTAAAGGCCATGTATTGAGATTAAAATGTGGCGGAGTACATTTTATTCCAAAACGATTCTGATTTGCCTATCAATGTAAATGCACATTGGACCATTGTGTTTCGAAATCAAAACACACGAATTGGAATATGTTTGCCTCCACGTTAGAGACGATAACTGACCTTGAAGAAGAATTGAATGTGAATGTTTCCACGAATTCAAAATTTGAAATATAGTTGCGGAAATCTAAAAACTAGGTAGTGACACAAAATTCATCCTTTAATAAGTTTGCCTGTCACACTATTGTGGCGAGAGTAGTGTGAAACATGGAAAGTCTCATATCACTCATATCAGACTTCCATTGTTTTGATTCACTTTAAGTCAGTACCTCTTGAAGTACCAAGGAGTCAAATTCAATGATGCCTTCCATTTAATGCTGTGCCAATATCTTCCATATATGGACTTAAATACTTCTAAACAACAATTACAAGCACTTCTGAATAATATACCATGCATATGATTTATTAGCTGCAGGTTTAATTGTGCTATCATCGTGTTTTAAATTTACTTTCTTTGTCTTCTTATTTGATTAATGTATCAATCTATACCTTCTTGTTTAAAAACAAATGCCCTTTGAAGAACATTGGAAAACAAGCTTCATGAAGCGTTCTGAAGGTTCTCCTCTATCTCTCTCTCTCTCTCTTTCTCTCCTCTCTCTTTCTCTCTCTCTCTCTCTCTCTCTCTCTCTCGTTGTTGCTTGCCCAGTTGTTAAAGCTTAGGACATACTTAAGTCGCTGCCTGCCATTGCTTCTTTTGCCCTCAATTTTCCCACATTCTTCAAGCTGTTCCCGAAAAATTCCATCTATCTCCTTCTGATGGCATTGAGTATGGACCTGTCCATGCCTGAAGCTATCAAGACATCATCATTGGTTTTCCTTTCTGTCCAAGATATTTTCAACATTCTCCCAATGAACCACATTTCTGTAGTTTCTAATCTTTTCTTGATGTCACTGGTAATTGTCCAGCATTCACAGCCATATAGAGAAGAGTAGACCATACATATGCCTTCAAGACACGGACTTTCGTGTCCATTCCAATATTTATATTCTTCAGAATTGGATTCATTTTTGTAAACATGTCTTTGGCAATTGCAATGCGTTTTCTAACTTCATTAATGCACCGACTATCTGATGTTAGTGTTTAGCCCAAGTACTTAAACTCTTGTACTTGTTTATTTATTTTTCCTTGGCTTTGTATACTGGTATACTACATAATGGGTTAATAGCTTTTTTTTAAACCACCATACATTCTGTTTTCTTTACATTCAGAGACAGTCCTCTCTTTTCACTTTCCTATACAACTTTATTAAGAAGAGACTGCAGTTTTTCTTCTGACTCTGCTATAAGTACCGTGTCATCTGCATAGCGTAGGTTATTCATATTATAGCCTCCAACTTTCAGCCCAAGACTGTCGATGTTACGAAGTATTGTTTTACTGTAAATGTTGAAAAGATCTGGTGACAAACCCATCCCTGCCTGACTCCTCTTCGGGTTACCCTAAATTTACTGTAATCTCTTTCAAGTCTTATATTGCTGCTTCCTGGTCCCAGTATAGGTTTCTTATAACTCTTAGGTCTTTTCCGTCAATGTTAAAATTACTGAGTATTTCGAAGAGATCTTTATGTTTGACTTTGTCAAAGGCTTTGGAGTAATCAATGAAACATAAATATCTTTCTGTACTTCTATTAACCTTTCCATGATCATTGATAGTGTAAATATTGCATTCCTAGTGCCTTTTTCTACAACAAAACCAAATTGTCTTTTTGAAATATCTGGCCCGATACTATTTTTCATCCTGGACTTTAGAACACGAAGCAAGACCTTGTTGATATGGCTCATCAAGCTAATGGTCCTGTGTAGTTTGCATTCTGTTGCACCTGGTTTCTTGGGTAAGGTTATGAAGAACCTTATGAAGATAGATTTGTTCATATCTGGTGGTATCGCTCCTGTATCATATATCATATTTAAAAGCCTAGTTATAGTTTCAATGGCCACATCAACAAGAGCCACAAAAACTTCAATTGGCATTTTGTCAGGTCCTGATGCTTTGCCATGATTCATATTACTGATGGCTCTTTGCACTTCCTCCTCTAGTATTGGTTGGCCCTCCATGTTCTTTTTAATACTAGGTTTTTCTCCTCTGTTATCATGAATGAGTTCTTTGATGTATTCTGACCATCGGTGTAGGATATCCTCTTTGTCCATGAGAATGGTACCACCTTTTGATTTAATGCAACCTGTCTGTGCACAGGTACGTTTTCCTGTTAGTTCTCTGACATTTTCATGCATGTATTTACTGTTTATGTTACGTGTATTTTCAATTTCTTTGCACTGTAGATTGATCCAGGTTTCTTTAGCTTCATTGCATTTTTCCTTTACTACTCTGTTTATTTTCATATCTTTCATCATCATCCTTTGCTAACCGTCATGTTTCCATTAAGTCAAGGATTTCTTGTGTGATCCATTTTTGTGATCCTTCTTTGCCTGTTTTGGAATCCGTTCACTCATTGCTTTTGTAACTGAATCTGTCATTTTTTGCAACATTTCATCAGCTTCAGTAAAGCTTTCCAGAACTTGGAATTTGTTCTTCACTGAAACTGAGAATCGCTCGTTTATGTCTGGATTAATTTTAACATGTTGATCTGTAATGTAGGTTCTTTTTTAGGTTTCTTAAGTAATCTAAGTTTTACTTGGATTTTACATTTGACAGGAATATGATCACTGTAGCAATCAGCATCGGGCATTGACTTAGCTGTTTTGACCGAATTTCGAAACCGTTTTTGAATCAGTTTGAAATCAAGCTGATTTCTGACTCTGTTTCCTGGGCTCTTTCATGTCCAACGCCTTCTTGGGTGGTTTTCGAAGCAAGTGTTGGCAATTATGAAGTTATGTTCTCTGCACCATTCAACTAGTCTTTCTCCACGGTCATTTATTTCTCCTAGTCCGAATGGTCCGACAATATCTTCCACTTTGCAGTTTCCAAGTTTGGCATTGAAATTTCCCACTACAATCTTCACATCCTGTGATTTGAGTTGTTGTTTGGCTTTTTCTACTTCTTCATAGAATTTGTCTACTTATGTTGTTTCTATTTTATACATTGCAAATTAAGACTAAGACATAAAATAAACACATTGAAATGAAATACTCGATAAGGTTTTGATCAGTTTTTTTGATTTGGTGGAGAAAAAAAATTCAAATAGAAAAGCTACTCACACGTAACTTGTTTGCAACAAAACTTGACATGGACTTCACCTGGAAAGAAGCCCTAGTGCATTGAAGAAGGCAAAATAATGTTATTACTCTGGCGTCAGATTAATTTTACTGATACAAAAGAGGTTTATGAATATACATAGACAAATTTGAACTAACAATTAACATTCCAGGAGTATTATTGCACTCATTAGAACATAATAGAGATTACGAGAAACATTAATTAGCCTTGATATTTCAAAATGAGCAGCCTCACAATTTCGAAAAGAAAATCCATTCTTAAATAATTGTACAAGTTGACTGATCTTTGAAACTGGTTTTGAGATTTTTGGAACTTGACTTTCAATTCAATAAAAGGTTTATTTCCTCCCAAATTTAAGGAAAGAAAAGTTTAATTGAGCTTAACTTGTCTCACTTTAAAGTGACATCATAGCCTTTTTGTATTTTGAAGAAATGTATTTTGAATTTGTGTGAATTTTGAAATTGACTCACAAAATCACGCTAAGATACAAACAAATCACCATACAAAAATATACATTTGGAAAAAAAGTGTGGCCTATCATGATATTCCATAACAGGATATGTTAAATCAATATAACGATTAACATCACTCTGATGAATTACACCAATGTTATGATAATATAACTTTACTTTATAATTGAATAATGTGTAGCACACTTTGAAAGTATAAATTTGTAAAAGAAAAGTGAACATAACAACAAAATACATCTTTATAGTTTATTGTCAATTCTGTTACTCTCATTTCTTTTTATCAATAGTACGAGGTCAACCATGTTGTAATCATTTAATATAACGATTCTCTTCCTTAGATACTTGGATTGTAGTTATCTCGTGATACTCACAGTAGAACCATTTGTAAATGTGTAAGTTCATGCCAAGCTATAAAATAAACCCTCTGTATATACTATAACTGGCTTTATATAGTTGTATACATCCTTACATGTACAGTATATACACTTTATATAGGTATATCATGCTTTATGAAGCCATATAAATCTGTATATACACATGAAATATGCCCTCTGTATATACTATATCTGGCTTTATATACTTGTATACATCTTTATATATATGTAAACTTTAAATAGGTATATCATGCTTTATAAGCCATATAAATCTGTATATACACATAAAATATGCCCTTTGTATATACTATATCTGGCTTTATGTATACATCTCTGTATGTATATCAACTTTATACAGGTATATCATGCTTTGTAAAGCCATATAAATCTATACATAAAATATGCCCTCTGTATATCAGTATATCTGGCTTCATATAGTTGTAAACATATTTATATGTATATGTTCATATTGGTATATCATGCTTCATAAAGCCAAATTAATATTTATATCAAGAATTAAAATTCCAGATTTTCTTGATTTTGTGTTTCACTTAAAAATTTACAGTGGTACAGTTTCAGAAACTTTGCTTTTTTTTTTTATATATATATATATATATATATATATATATATATATATATATATATATATATATATATATATATATATATATATATATATATATATATATATATATATATATATATATATATATATATATATATATATATATATATATATATATATATATATATATATATATATATATATATATATATATATATATATATATATATATATATATATATATATATATATATATATATATATATATATATATATATATATATATATATATATATATATATATATATATATATATATATATATATATATATATATATATATATATATATATATATATATATATATATATATATATATATATATATATATATATATATATATATATATATATATATATATATATATATATATATATATATATATATATATATATATATATATATATATATATATATATATATATATATATATATATATATATATATATCTGGCTTTATTGATAGCTGTATACATCCATATATGCCTGTAAACTTTATTTATTTTCTAAAGTATATCATGCTTTATATAGCCATATAAATCTGTATATACATATAAAATAAACCCTCTGTATATACTATATCTGGCTTTATATAGTTGTATACATCCTTACAAGTATATACACTTTAAATAGGTATATATATATATATATATATATATATATATATATATATATATATATATATATATATATATATATATATATATATATATATATATATATATATATATATATATATATATTATATATATATATATATATATATATATATATATATATATATATATATATATATATATATATATATATATATATATATATATATATATATATATATATATATATATATATATATATATATATACATTATATATATATATATATATAATATATATATATATATATATATATATATATATATATATATATATATATATATATATATATATATATATATATATATATATATATATATATATATATATATATATATATATATATATATATATATATATATATATATATATATATATATATATATATATATATATATATATATATATATATATATATATATATGACTTATTTTATATGTATGTACAGATGATGCCTACCCAGCAGAAAAAGAAAGAAAAAAGAGTTGAAATGCACACTGTTTTAAACTGGTGTCAACTGTTTTAACAGGTCGTAACTGTTTTTAACTGGTAATGAACACTGTTAGAACGAGCTACGCTTAACGGGAATCAACAGGCAATGTTTTTAAACAGGGGCTATTACAAATCCATGTTAAAACCAGTTATAGGCCTAATTGGAATCAACAGGCATTCATTGTTTCCAAAAATTACTTTTACAAATTCCTGTTAGAATGACTGGAAATTTTCTACCAAATGGAACTTCTGATTTCCAGTTGGAAAATATATTTTCCACCTGGAAATTACATTAATTTTTGTAAAATGTTCTTCATTTTCAGGAAATTTCTAACTTTTTATGGGCAATTTCCTGAATTTTTAGGGGATTTTCTTCATATCGTGAAATTTGCTTCAATGTTCGTGAAATTTGCTTCAATGTTCGTGAAATTTACATCAAATTTGGAAATTTAAAGTTTCTATTCGAGCTGACACATGTTTAGCTCATTTATGACCAGTTTATGTGAAGATATTCCACTTTCAAACTCCTTCGTTGATTCACCTTTTTAATGTTCCACCATGTTATTGCATGTGACTTGGAGCCAAGTGTTATGTAATAGGCTAAGTATGTAGAAGTCTGCACAGTTCAGTAAATTATCTGATTATCAGATTGGGTAATTCCAGAGAATATGTGCACGTGGGGGTCAGTGATAAATAGGTTTGGGATTGGGATGGGGAGGGGTGGGGGTGGTCCGTGATTTGGGACTGGGTTTCCGGGATGTGTGATTGAGACCGGGGTGGGGGAGGGCGTGGGCCTAATTGCAGAATATCCCGCAACTGCTAGTTTAAATATGAATGAATTTGTGTTGATCTAAGTCGAGCAGAGATTCCCGGCCTGTATTGGTTCCGTGGACTTTTTGAATGAATTACCAAATTCCCATCGATCAACGATACCCCTTGTTCGACTCAGTGGCTCCACGGACTTTTGGGATAAAATTATGCTCGATGGAAATTATTCATAATCTCATACATACACTCTCCGCTGGCTCCGTCTGGCTCCGTGGTTGCGATGATAATTTTTCGTAATCCCATACATAGGCTACATCCCAGAATGGCTCCACTGGCTTCACAGTGTCCACACTTGTCACAAGAATTGCTTTAAGATCGACCTAGTTCAATTTGGTAGTTCAATGTGGCGAATATACTTGTAGTGTTTCCTTTGTCTTCTAATTTTGAGTACGGAGCTCCACAGAGTATTCAAGGGGTTGCGAGGTATTCTGCAATTAAGCCGGAGGGGCTGGGTGGTTCACAGGGATTGGGATTGTGGTGGAGGCGTTTCTGCCAAAAGTACACATTTTATGGAACTGCTCATTCCTACCCTGGTCCAATAGTTGACAGATAACTTGTATTCTGTCAAGTGATCATTTAAAATTGCATTGTTATGAAGTGAATGTTATGAAAACTGGATTTATTATTTTTTAACAAGATTAAGCAATTGCAATTAGGCCTATATGTAGGTCCATATCAGTTAAGTTTCCATGATGGTCTCAACGGCTAGCCTCAAAATGTGTCTCAAATTTCTCCTGATTTTGCACTCAAGGAGGTTCCAAAAATTCTCTTTTTTTCTTATTCTTCAGGGAATGAATTTTAAAGAATTCATCTTGCAATTTTGAAGACTTTCATGGAGGCAAGAGTGTTTAAATAAGAATCAAAATTCAACAAAGTTTGAGGTTTTTCCGGTGCAGCCTAACAGTAACGACCCCTATGGTTGCAAGGAATTAAAAGATTGCAAGATTTTCCAACCTAATTGTACGAAGAGCTTTATATGTACCTGTAAAATATTTGATATTATAATAGCATTTTATGTTTTGTTGGTCAGCAGATCTTTCAAAGAATTTTTAATGTTCACTGTGTTACTTCATTTTAACTGCTTTGAGTAAAGAAAGTGTTAACGAAGCTAAGAAATTGAATTGATATGACAAATATATTACAAAATTTACATTTCAAATACCAAGCCCTTCTTTAATGTTGGACACCAGCCCAACTGAGAATTTCCTCATCTTTTTCATTAAGTTTTATCACTATCACGTGCTATTTTTGCTTTAAATCTTAAAGAAATCATGCTTATGTATTTTCTTGTGTACTTTTGTGTACTATATTATATTATATGATATCATACTATATTGCTTAAACAAAAAAGGTGATCAAGCACTTCTGCTGTATACAAATGTATGCAGCTTATGTGTTTTCCCGCAACAACATCTTTGATATCATACATGCTTATATAATATCATACATGCTTGTATAATATCATACATGCTTATATGATATCATACATGTTTATATGATATCATACATGCGTATATGATATCATATATGCTTATATGATATCATACATGCCTATATAATATCATACATGCTTGTATGATATCATACATGCTTATATGATATCATACATGCTTAAATGATATCATACATTCTTATATGATAGCATACATGCTTACATGCTTATATGATATCATACATGTTTATATGGTATCATACATGCTTATATGATATCATATATGCTTATATGATATCATACATGTTTATATGATATCATACATGCTTATATGATATCATATATGCTTATATGATATCATACATGCTTATATGATATATATGATATCATACATGCTTATATGATATCATATGATGATATCATACATGCTTATATGATATCATACATGCTTATAGGATATCATACATGCTTATATGATATCATACATGCTTATATGGTATCATACATGCTTATATGATATCATACATGCTTATATGATATCATACATGCTTATATGATATCATACATGCTTATATGATATCATACATGCTTATATGATATCATACATGCTTATATGATATCATACATGCTTATATGATATCATACATGCTTATATGATATCATACATGCTTATACGATACCATACATGCTTATATGATATCATACATGCTTATATGATATCATACATGCTTATACGATACTATACAAGCTTATATGATATCATACATGCGTATATGATATCATACATGCTTATATGATATCTCACATGCTTATATATATCACACATGCTTATATGATATCATGCATTGTTATATAATACCATACATGCTTATATGATATCATACATGCTTCTATGATATCATACATGCTTATATGATATCATACATGCTTATATGATATCATACATGCTTATATGATATTATACATGATTATACAATATCATTCATGCTTATATGATATCATACATGCTTATATAATATGAACTACTGCTGATTTATCAGTTGTCTATTTTTCATATATCAACACCAAGAATTTTACATACCTTTTTATTTTAAAGACGGAAATCTGCTTTCAGAGATCAGGTGAAACAAATACATTGTGTATACTAATTAGTCATACGATTCACAAATGAAGATTTTAAAAGCATGACTGGATATTCTCTCTTTCTTGAAAATGAAACTGTTTCTACCATTTATTTTATAGAATAAAGATTACAGTAAGACTTTCTTTATCTAAATTTTGTTTTAAACGCTTTACAATTAGTTGAAAGTATTTCAGTCCTATTCAGTTATTCATATTTCTAACAGTTAGCAAATATATGATAAAAGTCAACATGACAACGACACAACCCAAAACCGATTATTATGTGAAACTAAGGGGTACTGATTACACAAACATTATTAGCCCACAAAGCCACAAAACATTGATTAACACGTTTTTCTTTTAGAAAACATTGAAATATAATGCTAGCGAACCTCATGAGAAAGGATAACTATGATCAAAAAAAGATGATTGAATGTAATTTCACAGAGCTGTAGCAATTGCTAGTTTCAATGCAAAGGAAGACAAACCAACAGACACACTGACACAATAAATTAAAAGCATAACAGGAAACACACGGTATAGGCTTTACAGACACTAATCTGAGCTTAAATCAATTAGTAGCTTTTTACAACATGTCACGTAATCGCATTTTAAACATCCATGCTCCTTTAAAAACAAGGACGATCACAAATCGCCCCAGACTACCTTGGTACACAAATGACTTGAAGGAGCTTAAGTGTTAAAGGCGAAGTGCCGAGTGTAGGTGGCGCAGGACAAAAAATGCAGCTGATTTTCAAGCATTTAAGTTATTGAGAAATCTGTATGAACAAAAGCTGAACAAGTCAAAGTTTGTCCATATTACCGATATGGTTACTGGGTGCGGATGTGACAGCAAAACGTTATTCAAACTCGTGAATAATCTTACTGGGCGCTCCAAAGTTAATCAATTTCAGTGATGAGGATGCGGGTGTTCTTGCAGCTAAATTTGGTGATTTCTTCATACGGAAAATTGAAGACATTGAGAATGATCTTGCTCAGCACGATGTGTACCAGCCGTCTCTTATTTATTGTGGTAAAACTATGGAAAAATTTGCTGAACTTTCTGAAGATTTTATCAGAAAAATAATCTTACAATCGAAAAACACCCAATGTTACCTTGATCCATTTCCAACAAAACGTATTAACTTAACTTATATCGACTCCATTTTTCCTGTTATTACTCAAATTGTGAATTTAAGTCTTGTTTCGGGATGCTTCAGTGATCATTGGAGGCATGCTATTGTCTCACCATTGCTTAAAAAACTGGGTTTTGACCTGTCGCTTACGAATTATTGACCAGTAAGTAATTTTAGTTTCGTATCAAAAGTCTGTGAAAAGGCTGCGTCGCAATTATGTCTGTATGTGATCAGTAACAGCTCCCTGATGTGATCACATGGAAAATAACAACTCACTGCCTTCACATCAATCAGCATACAGGAAAGGTTTCAGTACGGAAACTACATTACTCAAAGTGTATAATGAAATTCTTGCTAACATGGATAACTTGAACGTCACAATTATGGTCATGCTGGATCTATCCGCAGCCATTGATACTGTGGACCATGACATTTTGCTGAGCGTCCATGATAAAAACTTTGGTGTTAAGGGTCAAGCTAAATAATGGTCCGATTGTTACTTAAGACTACGCACACCAAGTGTTAAGGTTGGTGACTCTCTTTCCACTAGATCAAACCTTCATCAGAGTGTACCTCAAGGATCCTGTGCAGGTCCTGTTCTCTTTACAGTTTATGCAAATACATTACTTGAAACTATCTCCAGGCACCTTCCAAAGGTAATGGGTTATGCTGATGATCACGCCCGATGATCACGCCCGATGATCACGCCCGATGATCACGCCCGATGATCACGCCCGATGATCACGCCCGATGATCACGCCCGATGATCACGCCCGATGATCACGCCCGATGATCACGCCCGATGATCACGCCCGATGATCACGCCCGATGATCACGCCCGATGATCACGCCCGATGATCACGCCCGATGATCACGCCCGATGATCACGCCCGATGATCACGCCCGATGATCACGCCCGATGATCACGCCCGATGATCACGCCCGATGATCACGCCCGATGATCACGCCCGATGATCACGCCCGATGATCACGCCCGATGATCACGCCCGATGATCACGCCCGATGATCACGCCCGATGATCACGCCCGATGATCACGCCCGATGATCACGCCCGATGATCACGCCCGATGATCACGCCCTGTACAGCTGTATCTGAATTTTAAACCAGGAAATACTGACTTGGAACTAAGTGCTGTTCAAGCTATGGAGAATTGCCTAAATGATGTTGAGACCCGGATGAACACAAATCGACTTACAATGAACAATACAAAAACTGAGGTTATCCTTCTAGGTTCTCGAAGTCAACTCTCTAAACTTTATATAAATTGCATTAATGTGAATAATTCTGTAATTTCGTGTGTAAACGATGTAGTATCTTGGAGTTTATTTGGAAAATGTTTTATCTATGAATAAAACAAATGAAGGAGAAATTTAAAATGGCAAGTTTTAACCTTTATAATATTAGAAAGTTACATAAATTCTTTCAATTGATTCTACGCGCACTGTACGGGCACTTCTCACCGTACATTTTGATTATTGTAGCTCGTTGTTATATGGACTTCCTAGTTTATCCTTCAGCGCATTCAGACTATGACAGCCCGTATTATCCTCCTTTTGAACAAATATGACAGTAAATCCTCTGCTTTTAAACTCATCTACTGGCTTCCGATCAAAGATATAACAAATTGAATTTTAACCTAGATATTTTCTGCAATGGGTCTTAGACTAATGAAACAAACTTAGTTGTGATAATCGAAAATTTAAGATCTATTCTTACCGCATTTATGCAGTATTAATTTGAAAATGGTTTTATTCCGTAAACATTTAGCATCGAAACAATGATTGACCACAATGATGTTTTGTTATATTTTAACAAACGTATGGTGGACGTGACCAATTTTATTACCAACACAAGTGATATCGTCTCCCCAAATAAACCTCTTAAGCAGACTATCATACCTAATATCTTTAACCAACTAATATCTGTGAGGAGTACCATCATGCCGACGAACATTTCAGAGAGAAACATTGGGATTCTTTCCAGCTGACCTTTTTTTGATGACTTATAATTGATATAATTACGTGACAATAAAGTATGTGCACCGACATCGAAAATCATTGAGCAAAGTACGCTCTTGGTTTGCCTCCACGTGTTGGCATCTTTCATATCAAAACTGCAGAACATTGCTTTAATTTAAAACGATTTTTTCCCTTCCATTTCTGGTTATTTTGCGTTTAAGAATGGTTATTTTCTTCTTTCTATTTTGTTGTCGATAACTAAAAGTGTTTGTCTGCTTTTCACATTGTAAGAAAGGTAAAATTCGTGTACAATAGATACAAACTTACTTCCTGTACCCAAGAGGTACCCAGCTGAGTGCATTTGACGTCACGTTCACATTGGACTTGTCTTATTTCACTTCCGTGGTTTAAATGAAGCAATCGTTTGATTATTCATTGGACAAGGAATCTCTATATAGTTTGTGTTTCAAATATTGCCGTTGATGACTTGATTAATGTGCAAAGTGTTCAACAACAGTTTAATAGGTCACAGGTTGTTATCATTGCTGATTAAAGGAAAACATCTAGTTTTATAATACAGTTACACTTATTTCTAGGAATAAATGTGTACAAACTGTCCATTTTTTCCTTCCTAAATCACTACCGCTTTTCTGAAATGTAACGAATTTCACTTTTGGATGCGATACCTCGATCGGACCTCTTTATTTGTGCGCAAGAAGAAAACACTAAATGGGAATATATATTTTTTAGCTACAACGCCACATCCATATTAAACTTGCCAACTTTGAGACCATACGTCAATTAACTTATGAAAAGGTATACTTATACGGATTTCTAATTTGATAACAAATTACTTTGGATGTATAATTTGTACATTACACGAAAACGTTAGGGCAGAAACGCATTTTACATGAATTGCGACAAAAATCTCTTCATTGTAACCATTATTTTTGATATTGGGCATTTTTTCAGCATGGCGATTAACTTTAAAGACATAGTAAGACTAGCACCGAGTGCAGTCCATTTGTATATACAAATTAGAGGGTATATGGACAAAGAAATACATCAAACTTCTTACAGATGAGTAAGTAACTAAAACTAATCTAATATATGTTTGTTTTTTTGTGTCCCTAATGTAGCTCACTTCCGGTAACCAGTGAAAATCATTAGAAAATCATTAAAATCATTAGCCATGAATGGTAATCGTATATAATGGAACAAAGTTCCGTCAAGGCAATAGTAAAGTTTTAAGTTCTTAAAAAGTAAATTAAAGAAGACTTTGTGACCCCCAATGCATCAAAGGTGTTTGTATATTTTGTCGAAATATTTTAAAAGATTCAACTTACTCTTCAAGATTATTGCAAAATTTTGAAAAAGAAGCATTTTCAACACTTTTTCACTATGTTAATCATTTTCACACTGAGTTTTTTCGCAAATATGTTTGTCTTTTGCCATTTATCATACGAAAAAAACATTCTGACCATTATTAAACCACAAAACTGACGGATATTGAAATTGATTGGACGAATTGGGTTTAAGCATTTTATTTTAGTGTCAATATCTTCTCTCTGGTAGTTTGATAATGTGACAAATAAAATACTGCTGAAGATTGTAATTCGCAAATTTTAAAAGCCTTAGACTTATCAGTCCGGCAGTATGCCTATTAATCTGTTAATAAGAACATTTATAACACACGAGAATATTGAAGTCATGCAGTCATATTGTTCAGATGTTGCAATAAAATGTCATAGTTTTTAATTTATGTACTTTAAATATTAAAAATCATTGTGTTGGAATTTTTGAATTTTTAAAATGGCCGTTTTGCGCCTAAAAGCCCAGCTCTACTGTCTATTTTATCTAATATTTCGAAAACGGCGTGGTGAACATATCAAATGGGAGTGGAAAAGTTGCAGCCATGACAGTAATGAAGGTATTTTCATAAACTTTAAGTTTCCCCTAGCAAAGATATTTTTCCCAGACGTATTCGAATTTGAAAAATGTAACATTGCATAAGACTTTAACGTGAGGATAGCAAAAGATCATGGGAAATATCACAAAATGGCGGCTTCCATGTAACACAATGTTCCCATTGATAGGAACTATTAATAGGCATGCTACCGGACTGTAGGTCCTTACGTATGAAAAGAAATGACCAATGAAAATGAATTTTTGTTTCCCCCTTCCCGAATGTATGATAGCCAATTATGAACATCAAGGATATCATTTTTAAGGTTTCACCAAACCGCAATCATATATTCTTCAATCCGCCATTGCCCATTAAAATCAGGTATCAGATATGTTTCGAAATGAAGCATTCAAACACAGGTGGATTAAAGTGAAAGCGTTTGTTCTGAATAAAACGCTCGTCAGTAGCAGTATAATAGGTCATGTATTATCTGGTTTCCTATTCATAATTTCCTGATGCAGCTGCTAAAATTAGGACAGTTATCTATGTTCATTTTATGATTGTCTGTATGTAACGTTACAGTCATTAAGCATGGCGCCCAACATTGAAATTACTACATCGATTTTTAGCTTCATCCTTCTTGGCGTGGTATATTCAATAGACACAGGTAGGTGTTTCTCTGTCAGTATACTACAAACATGTGAATGCAGTAACGTAGCTAGAATTTTTTATGGAAGGAATGGGGACCTTTTGTCTCAGTTATCCTGATCGACGAAAACAGTGTTGAGTTCCCACTCTCTCTCTTTCTGTATATTTAAAACAGGCCAGATGGCATAAGTGATAATGACAGTCTAAACTTGCTGAGATATTTTTGGATCAAAATTACAGATTCTTAATTTAAGTAAAGTGTAATTAATTCACAAGGGGTAGAAAGGGTATATACACATACTAAAAATCTTGGTGGGGATTATCAACACCATAATGGTTTCATAAAGTTATGAGTCAGATAATACATTGCTCAGTAAACGGAACTCCTAAGCAGGACTCACAAGACAATGTTAAAGTCCGTACAGTGGAACAAGGCAACATAAGCTGGCTTCTCAGGTAGTTGCACCAAGTCGACAAGAAACGACGTAACTTTATCAAAATCTGATATTTGAACCCTTTCATAAGGTTCTTATTTGCATCACCATCTTGCCTGGCTTGACTAAGTTACTTTTGAGACCTTATGCGTCACCTGGCGTGCAGCAGATACGTGAGGTAGCCTGGTTTGATTGTCAAATTCGGTGAAAAATAGTAAAATACCCCTATTTCTATTTGCTTATAATTCACAGACGTGTTTGTATACTTATCATGTTATTTTGCTTGGCGGTCACCTGGTCACTAATTATCAAAGTAGCGTCGTTTAATATATCCCTTATTTCAAATTTGGAAAAGTAATCACTTTGCTTAAATTTGTTTTGTTGTTTGCCGTTTCGAATTTTAAATTCAAGCAATAAATCAGATATGCGCCAGTGCAAATCATTCCAACAAAGTCTTGATAAACAGACGCCATTTATGAAATAAATTAGAGAGGCAATAGGAAAGATAGTGGGTGTTGGGAATATCTGAGAGCAGCGGTCAAGCCAGGTGGACCTACGTCTTTTTCTGCTTCGCATACAAGATAATTTGAAAAAAATCTTCATAAAGTTATTTCAGTGGTGCAGCAAGTTCATTTTATTTAAGGCAAGAATGTAATGGAAACAAAATGGTGAAGAAACTACTTCAATATCGTATTGTGATAATAAGATATTTAAACTTGAAGCTCTGTCGTAACTGTGTAGAAATGACTGGTGTAGTAGGTCTCTGGAAGGTTGGCGTCCTTATTCTCACTTTCTTATCAACTTTTAATGCATTTGAAGAAAATTTATTTCAAATTTTACAATTTTAATTATTTTTTCTCACACTTTCTTCAGGCGGTCATAATAATAATCAGATTCTGTTTTACTACTTTCCTGACATATTCTATAAAAGATATGATAGAATACATAAAATCTGAGGATGTGTGGTCACATTATAATTTTGTTAGTCTAATTTCAGTCGTTTAAACACAAATGATACCATTTTGTCTCTTTTTGGTTCCTCTTCCATATAAGATGAAGTTGTTTGACTCCTGAATTAATCCTTAATGGCACACACTACTTATGTACAGCAAAGCCAGTGAGAGCTTCTAAATCCAAATACCGTTGTCCTTGATTTCAGATCAAGTTCAACATTATATAAATATAATTTTAATTCATTACATAAAGACTATTAATCTAATTCAATGTAAATCTCGCAGATTTTTGTTCTTTCCGACTTTCCTGCCATAGATACCGTGTTCCTTCATTTTAGATCAAGTCCAACAATATACTAATGTCCTGCTGCTGCAGTCTGGTTTTGTTTTTGATACATAAACAACTATTAGTGTAATGAGGGATTTTTACAGTATAATCCAATGTAAATCCTGAAGACTTCTATTTTTGCAGACCTCCCAGCCATAAATGGTGTACATTTTATACTAAACAATGAGTTCCCACACTATTATGATTGTTGTTGTTTGTAATCCTGATCGCGCAATAAAGATGATTTTCAGTATACCAGAAGTAAAATCTTCTGTGACTACTCTGAAGTATCACTTTTAATTATTTCCAAACTAAAATACACTTACAAAAGAGAATTGTGATAGGTGAATGTGCGATACCATTCAAGACAAAATATAACAGAATACATACAAATTTTAAGGAATCTGAGGAAGCCTGTGTCGTCACAATTAGTCTGATTTAATATTGTGCTTTCACCCCCGATATTTGGACAAATGCTCTTTTTGAAAAATATCATTTCATCTATTCAAAATCAATAAAGTATCTGCCTGAAAATACAGACCAGAATGTCTGAATGTCATAGTTTTGTTTTCCTACAGACTGACAGACATTGCTTGCTCTTCAAATTCAAATACCTCTCGAAATTTTCAGCTAGCTATGACCTTGTTTCCATTAGATAAAACAATATATTTTATTCAATCTGACAGAGGTGATAGGAGCATTGGGGAATCCCCCCCCCTCCCCTAACACTAACACTATTTTCTCCAAAGCTTAAAATTACCCTTTTCAGGAAGGACAATGGCCTTTTTCAGGCAAGGAGCGTACCATCATCACCAATCCATTGACCTTTACCTATCTATGTTTAATATATTTCAGTCGAGAACCCGCACCATCTTTGCAACATTACTGGTAATTGCTTACCCTCTGGAAGTGCCATGCAAGATAGCATTGGAGACGTGAGATCGAGCTCTGGAAGTGCAAATCCCTGCTCTATGAACTGCAGTCGTTTAGAATTGTCCAAATTACCACACGATATTCCGATGAACGTCCAACTGTTGTAAGTATGATTAATGTTTCACATGCGGAATATATAGCTTTGATTTTCTTCCCATACAGAATAATATAATTGAATAATTTTTATTTTAAACGCCAGTCAGGCAGTCAGGTAAACCCCCAATTGATAGATCTAAAGCCCCCCACCCCCAAACAGTCAAGCCGGACGTGTTTTGCAGTAACTCCCCATAATGCCGCATTTCTGCACCCACCCATTTTTTTTCTTCTTCTTTTGGACGCAAGCATTAAGAAGAGGAACATATTGATAAAATACTTAATGATACATTTTGGGTATATTGACCTTGAATCCGTCGGAAATTGCAATGCCTTGTTTCATTTGATGTGTGTGCATTACAAGACTGCAACAAAGTTAAGTTCTTAACGAAAAGTGTTAACTTACCAAAAAATCTGTGATCGGATCAGATGTTTTAAACATCTTGAGGAGTGACCGAGGAATCGGGAAAATGGAGGGAATTGTTCCCTTAATAATGTTCATGTTTTACCAACCCCAAATAGACAACTCTCTGTACCCCTGATGTGTGATAATTATTCATAACTATTCAACATGGAATTGAAAGTGCAATTAACATTTGCTTGTCGGCCGTTTGATGTATGAAACAGATGGAGTCGTGCTTCGCAATATAGCTTCACTTTCCAAACCATGATGTTTTGGCTGATTTCTAAACAATCGCATGAATAGATATTATTCTTAATTTTTGTTTCGATCTTTTTAATATTTTCAGGTAAATAATGAAATGATCATTTATCCTTTCCTAGGTCAGTTACTGGTAAATATATATTGCTTGAACAGTTTTCTGCTTCACACGCGCCATTAGATCGAACTTTAAGTCCTATCCGATAGTTGCAAATTTCTATAAATATTCAGCATTTTTGATGACAATTGTGCATTCATTGGAAATTCTAAAAGAGTGAAGAAAAAAATGCTTAAAAATATCATTAAACCATTAAAACAAGAACAAATTATATTAAAATTAGTTCAGAATTGACCAATTTACAGTATGTTCAATTTTTAGCTGTTATTGCGCAGTAATGTGTGGCATCAATGGGGAAAGGATTCTTCATTACCTTTTGTAGAACCTTTGCTTCTTATTCCTCTGTCAATGTTGTGTGAAATATAGAATTGGACTTCGGGCAAATGTTTTCAGAACTTGGTCATATCCCGAACCATTGTGTATCTAGAACAGACATTCTGAAATCACAAGTGGCTGAATTTGAAGATCAGAATTTAAAGAATTACATCAAGATTTTGAGATGTGTTCTCTTACTAAATCACAATTTCCGCACAAATTAAGAAATCTTGAACTTTCTTTAGTCAAAACTTGAAAATTAAATAAGCTTTTTACCAATTGTAAAGACTCTTTTACTCCGTGCTATCTCACATATGTTAAATCTGGTAGATGTCCATAGTCCTTTAACAGAACTCTACAGAAAGGCCATGGCATCAAGAAAAGCTTTGAGCCTACATTTCAATTTCCAGAAAATAGATGACTACAATCGTTAAATGAAATCTCTCTTTTTTCTGGAAGTTTTTACACTCAAAGCTCACGTATCGTGTTAACATGACGTTTCTGATTGGTCATACGCAAATACCAAAAAACCAATCAATAACCGCCGCGGGCAGGCGGGAGTGACTACGCACACTGTAAATATACACATACAGTGTGTACAGTACGTAGTTATTTAAAAACGATCCACATGTAATGTGAAAGATATGAGCATCGTAATTTTACTGAGGCGAGATTCTCTCTTTGAAGGCCTTACATCGTTAACGCCATGAATACCAGATACGATACAATCCAATATATTTAGGTCAAAATGTTTACATAATTACCGACCAAGCACCTACAAACCAATTAATTACTGCCGCGTGTGACGTTACAAACATGATCAGCATTGAAAGTTCATTCTTGAGACAAAATTTCCTCTGTAAAGCTTTTATTAAAGAGGCAAAATCGTCATACTTTGGCTCTTTTATCACGGTATGTTCAATGAAACCCTCGAAATTATAGCCCAGGCGGTTAAGGCCCTAGTTTTCTATTTGATATCAAAGGTTGTGAGTTCGAGCCCCGGCAGAATCATTTATTTCGATTTCTGTTTATCTTCTTGTTTCCGCTTTGTCATTGCAATTTTCATCTAGTGACTACTGTTGTAATATCATCTTCCTAATATTTCACTTTTACTTTTGCTTTCTGACAAATATGTTGAACAAAAAGTTTGTCGTATAGTTATAACGTTAGGCGCTCAGTCCATTGCACTGTGCATGAAACTTCACACACACAACGCCCCACTGTCTGACTGTACAAACAGACAACCGGAAGTGATGTTAATGCTCTCATCACACCATTTTACTGAGAGGAGCCTTCCTCTTTAAGCCATAAATGGTATAAGCGGATTGTAAATATATGTGTAATTGCTGCTTGGAAATTAGCATATGAGAAACAAAATTGGCTCTCATTTTGAGAACAACACTCGTCCCCTTTCTCAGAGACAGCTTCAATCATCGCATGGACAACTAGCTCAGTTATGATAATCAACGCAAACGACTCCACCTCACCCAGCTGTTAGACCTTCACACTGGACCCTACCGTTACCCTTCGCCCCTGAACCTCTACCTCTTTCCTCCTCCCCTGGTCATCCCCCCGACTAGGATATATATAAAACAAATCCCCACCCACCGCTGCTCTTTGCCCAGTCGTCTCTTCCCTCCTCACCTTTTTGTCCCTCACACTCCGTTTTGGTTAGCTTCGCGTCCAGATGTATTTGTTTGATTCTTTTCCTGACTTGGTTTCATCTTTCTGTTTGTCTGTCTGTATGTATTTTATCATCCTCGGTAGTGTTTAGCAGAACCTGGCAGTCACCCCTGGTGATTGATGGGAAAATGCAGGTAACTACCGGGTCTGTCCGTAAATGTTGTGTATTCAATTGTTGTTGTTATTGTCGTGAGAACAACACTAAATCATTGTAAGCTCTTAGATAAGTAATAAATACTTATGCTGGGATGTCTTTAACAGCCTAAAACTGTTGTATCTTTCTTTTTGATTAATGTTCTTTTGAAACTTGTACAGATTTTTGGATCACAACAACTTATCCCGATTTTCAGCAGACGATTTCCAAAATTTTACTGACTTAAAAGTACTGTAAGTCATACTTTTTTGTATTTGATTTACCACTTGATGATACAATATGATAAGGTCGACCCATTTTAGCCAAACAAGTGTTGCAGGCCTTTCTTACATATGAACTGGTGTGCTATTTGGTCCTTCCGTCATGGCATTTGACCATGCCACCACTACCGGTATTTCAAAAATCGAGGTATTGGTGCATCAACCTGCCTTACATGCGTTTCACATGATTTGGACGGAAAAATACTTTCAAAGGAAACTCTAAGCACATGCTTTGTCATTATTTTCTTATAAGAATAAAAGTGTCCGTCCCAAAACCATAAACGCGGTGGCGCCGCTAATGCTATGGTCCTTCTCACTTTACCGATGACATTTTTGGCATCAATTGGCCCACCAGTGATTTTTTTTTAAAAGTTAAATGATTAGGTGGCGGTGGACATGAATTGGGGAGTGGAAGGACCCATCTTTTAATATTTTTTTTACAATGGCATTCTATGGTGTAATGATTAAATCCGTCGAAATGTTCTGTGTAATTCCATGTCTGACGTTTTTCCCCATGTTAGAATTGTACATCACAACTTTATAACAAGCAATGCTATAAGTGGAAACATTTCAGTGACGTTGCCTGCTCTTGAAAATTTGTAAGTATATTCATGAAGTCGTTTAGACGTGCAACTTGTCTTGAATTGTTCTTTAAGTATACGCTCGCCTATGCCTTTTGAAACCCTTAGGTACAGCGATTAGCCTAAAACCGTATTAGTGGATCCCTACCATGACTTTCCGTTAAAAATGCATCCACGCACATGTGTGTCAAAGACTATGGCTGTAAAACAGCTTGATCGAAAATCTGATACACGCCACGGTTATAAATACGATGAATTTATCAAATCATTTTTTTTCAACAATTGACTTTGTGTTTGATAATTCAAATATTAAGTAATATAGTTTGGATATAGATTTGTTGCTATTTTTTTTGCTAAGACCTCAAAGCGCTTGACCAAGATCCCAAAAATAACGCATAGTTAAAAAAGTTGAACTAATTGATGAATATATGAGTTTTTAGAAGACGTTTGAAGAAATTAACAGATGGTGCGTTGCGAATTGAAGATGGTATATTGTTCCAAAGAGAAGGTGCAGCGGAGATGAAGGCCCTTTCACCATAACATGTTGTGTTCGAATGATGACTGACAGCCAGTAGACATTTTGTTGAGGAGCAAAGCTGACTTTGAGGATGGTTTTGGGGAATCAACTGCTTAATGTATTCAGGAGCAAGAGAGTGTTGAGATTTGTAAGAAAGGAGGAGCAGCTTGTGCAATAATCGCGTTTTACTGAAAACCAATAAAGTGATTGAAGAACTGGTGATATGTAATCATATCGGAATAAACGGGTTATTAATCGGGCAGTAGAGTTCTGAACAGTCTGTAGTTTTTAAGTGCAGAGTCAGGGAAGCCAAATGGAAGGGAGCTACATTAGTCAAGTCTGGGCAAAATGCAGGAACACACCAACCTAGTCGTTATCTAATGTGTTGAAAATTTCCTTATTTGGCTAATGTTGCGTAGAGCAGAAAAAGATGGTATACAAACGGCATTGACATGTTGTTTCATATGAAGATGTGAATACAATAAAACTCCTAAGGTTTTGACACATGGAGATGGCGTAATCTTAGTCTGTTCAATTTGAATATAAATTTATGGGCTTGTAGAAGAGATGATTTGGGAAATAGCATAAAGAATTTCTGTCTTTGAGTCATTAATGAGTCAATTGTTTGATATAGCCCATGATTTGACATCAGCAATACAATTTTGAAGTTTTGTGACAACATTAGAACGTTGATCAGAGTGAAAAGACATAAATAATTTAATGTCATCTGCACAAACTGCAGTCTACACATTTGCTGCAATAATTAAGTCATGCAATGGAGCCACGTACAGGGTGTAAAGCAATGGTCCCAAAACTGAGCCATTACTGCTCTAAAGGAGATATTCAAGATTAAGCTTTGTCTAATTTGTGTATTAACCTTCTGGTGCGGATAGTCTATCGTATAAGTTTGGCGCCCACATCCTCACTTTCTCAACAAATTGTACTAAATTCATTTCCTTTGTTAAGCCATCTGTCTTAAGCCACAAATTCTCATGAAAAAGTATAAAAAGGTATAAGAAGTCTTTTGAAAAATATGAGGAAATATGTGTGGGAAGATGTGATGTCAAAATTAGTCTGATTTCAGTCGTTTATACACAAATGAAATGAATTAAATTTCAATATCTCCTGAACGGAATGAGATAATGAAGTAGTGTCTTCATCACTTAAATTCTTTTCAAGTCTTCCGTTGCATAGGATGAACCTGCTTGACCATTGAACTAGTATTTTAACAAGTCTACAAGTAGTGAGCATTGAACCAGTATTCTAACAAATCTGTAAGTAGTGAGCATTGAAGCAATTTTTTAGGAAGTCTACAATTAGTGAGCATTGAACTAGTATTTTAGCAAGTTTACAAGCATTGAACTAATTTTTTGGAAGTCTACAATTAGTGAGCATTGAGCTAGTATTGTAGCAAGTCTACAAGTAGTGAGCATTGAACTAGTATTGTAGCAAGTCTACAAGTAGTGAGCATTGAACTAGTATTGTAGCAAGTCTACAAGTAGCGACTACACTTCATGTAGTGTGATTAAATTATTCTACGTTTTTACGCAAGAAGGTTTTATTAATATATGCGATATGATAGTAGTAGGTAAAAGTGTAATTTTTTTTTCGATATTCAAACAGGTCTCTGGGTTTTAATCCGATCAGCAACATTACAGCGGATATCATTCACTCATTTTGCTACGGGAACATATCAGTACTGTAAGTTAATCAGCTCAGCAATTCAAGCAGGTTCATCCTATGCAACAGAATACTTGAAAAGAATTTAAATGATGAAGACACTACTTCAATATCTCATTCCGTTCAGGAAATATTGAAATTTAATTCATTTCATTTGTGTATAAACGACTGAAATCAGACTAATTTTAACATCACATCCTCCCAGACATATTTCCTTATATTTCTCAAAAGACTTCTTATACCTTTTTATACTTTTTCATGAGATTTTATGGCTTAAGACAGATGGATTAACAAAGAAAATGCATTTAGTACAATTTGTTGAGAAAGTGAGGATGCGGGCGCCAAGCTTCTACGATAGACTTTCCGCACCAGAAGGTTTATACACAAATTAGACAAAGCTTAATCTTAAATATCTCCTTAAGAGCAGTAATGGCTCAGTTTTGGGACCATTGCTTTACATCCTGTACGTGGCTCCATTGCATGACTTAATTATTGCAGCAAATGTTCAGACTGCAGTTTGTGCAGATGACATTCAGTTATTCATATCTTTTCGCCCTCATCAACGTTCTAATGTTGTCACAAAACTTCAAAATTGTATTGCTGATGTCAAATCATGGGCTATATCAAACAATTGATTCATTCATGACTCAAAGACAGGAACTCTCTATGCTATTGCCCAAATTATCTCTTCTACAAGCCCATAAATTTCTATTCAAATTGGACAGACTAAGATTACGCCATCTCCATGTGCAAAACCTTAGGAGTTTTATTGTATTTACATCTTTATATGAAACAACATGTCAATGCCGTTTGTATATCATCTTTTTCTGCTCTACGCAACATTAGCCGAATAAGGAAATTTTCAACGCATTAAATAACTAATAAGTTGGTGTGTTCCTACATTTTCCCAGACTTGTCTGATGCAGCTCCCTTCTATTTGGCTTCCCTGACCCTGCACTTAAAAACTACAGACTGTTCAGAACTCCACTGCCCGACTGATAACCCGTTTATTCCGATATGATCACATATCACCAGTTCTTTAATCACTTCATTGGTTTTCAGTAAAACGCAATCATGTACAAGCTGCTCCTCCTTTCTTACAAATCTCAAAACTCTCTTGCTCCTGAATACATTAAGCAGTTGATTCCCCAATACCATTCTCAACGTCAGCTTCGCTCCTCAACAAAATGTCTTCTGGCTGTCAGTCATCATCCGAACACAACATGTTATGGTGAAAGGGCCTTCATCTCCGCTGCATCTTCTCTCTGGAACAATACACCATCTTCAATTCGCAACGCACCATCTGTTAATTCCTTCAAACGTCTTCTAAAAACTCATATATTCATCAATTAGTTAAACTTGTTTAACTATGCGTTATTGTTGTGATCTTGATAAAACGATTTAAGGTTTTAGCAGAAATAATAGCAACAAATCTATATCCAAACTATATTACTTAATATTTCAATTATCAAACACAAAGTCAATTGTTAAAAAAATGATTTGATAAATTCATCGTATATATAACCGTGGCGTGTGTCAGATTTTCGATCAAGCTGGTTTACAGCCATAGTCTTTGACACACATATGCGTGGATGCATTTTTAACGGAAAGTCATGGTAGGGATCCACTAATACGGCTTTAAGCTAATCGCTGTACCTAAGGGTTTTAAAAGGCATAGACTAGCGTATACTTAAAAAACAATTCAAGACAAGTTGCACGTCTGAACGACTTATATACTTACAAATGTTCAAGGGCAGGCAACGTCACTGAAATGTTTCCACTTATACCATTGCTTGTTATAAAGTTGTGACGTACAATTCTGACATGGGGAAAAACGTCAGACATGGAATTACACAGAACGTTTCGACGGATTGAATCATTACACTTTAGAATGCCATTATAAAAAAATATTAAGAAATGGGTCCTTCCCCTCCCCAATTCATGTCCACCGCCACCTAATCATTGAGGTTTTTAAAGGAATTTTTACTGGTGGGCCAATTGATGCCAAAAATGCCATCGGTAAAGAGAGAACGACTATAGCATTAGCGGCGCCACCAGGTTTATGGTTCTGGGAAGGACACTTTTATTCTAATAAGAAAATAATGACAAAACATGTGCTTAAAGTTTCCTTTGAAAGTATTTTTTCGTCCAAATCATGTGAAACGCATGTAAGGCAGGTTGATGTACCAGTGCCCCGATTTTGAAATACCGGTAGTGGTGGCATGGGCAAATGCCATGACCAAATAAGCACACCAGTTTATATGTAATAAAGGCCTGCAACATCACTACATTCTTTATAACTGTTGTCTGGCTAAAATGGGTCGACCTTATCATATTGTATCATCAAGTGGTAAATTGAATACAAAAAAGTATGACTTACAGTACTTTTAAGTCAGTAAAATTTTGGAAATCGTCTGCTGAAAATCGGGATAAGTTGTTGTGATCCAAAAATCTGTACAAGTTTCAAAAGAACATTAATCAAAAAGAAAGATACAACAATTTCAGGCTGTTAAAGACATCACAGCATAAGTATTCTTTACTTATTTAAGAGCTTACAATGATTTAGTGTTGTTCTCAACAACAACAAGAACAACAATTGAATACACAACATTTACGGACAGACGCAGTAGTTACCTGCATTTTCCCATCAATCACCAGGGGTGACTGCCAGGTTCTGCTAAACACTACCGAGGATGATAAAATATATACAGACAGACAAACAGAAAGATGAAACCAAGTCCGGAAAAGAATCAAACAAAGGCATCTGGACGCGAAGCTAACCAAAACGGAGTGTGGGGGACAAAAAGGTGAGGAGGGAAGAGACGACTGGGCAAAGAGCAGCGGTGGGTGGGGATTTAAAAAATATATATATATCCTAGTCGGGAGGGATGGCCACGTGGGGAGGAAAGAGGTAGAAGTTCAGGGGCGAATGGTAACAGTAGGGTCCAGTGTGAAGGTCTAACAGCTGGGTGAGGTGGAGTCGTTTGCGTTGATTATCATTACTGAGCTGGTTGTCCATGCGATGATTGAACCTGTCTCTGAGAAGGGGGACTAGTGTTGTTCTCAAAATGAGAGCCATTTTTGTTACTCAACAATGCTAATTTCCAAGCAGCAATTACACATATATTTACAATCCGCTTATACCATTTATGGCTTGAAGAGGAAGGCTCCTCTCAGTAAAATGGTGTGATGAGAGCATTAACATCACTTCCGGTTGTCTGTTTGTACAGTCAGACAGTGGGGCGTTGTGTGTGTGAAGTTTCATGCACAGTGCAATGCACTGAGCGCATAACGTTATAACTATACGAGAAACTTTTTGTTCAACATATTTGTCAGAAAGCAAAAGTAAAAGTGAAATATTAGGAAGATAATATTACAATAGTAGTCACTAGACGAAAATTGCAATGACAAAGCAGAAACAAGAAGATAAACAGAAATCGAAATAAATGATTCTGCCGGGGCTCAAAATCACAACATTTGATATCAAATAGAAAACTAGAGCCTTACCCGCCTGGGTTATAATTTCGAGGGTTACATACCGTGATAAAAGAGCCAATGTATGACGATTTTGCCTCTTTAATAAAAGCTTACAGAGGAAATCTCGTCTCAAGAATGAACGTTCAATGCTGATCATGCTTGTAACGTCACACGCGGCAGTAATCAATTGGTTTGTAGGCGCTTGGTCGGTAATTATGTAAACATTTTGACCTAGATATATTGGATTGTATCGTATCTGGTATTCATGGAGTTAACGATGTATGGCCTTTAAAGAGAGATTCTCGTCTCAGTAAAATTACGATGCTCATATCTTTCACATTACATCCGAATGTGGATCGTTTTTAAATAACTACGTACTGTACACACTGTATGTGTATATTTACAGTGTGCGTAGTCACTCCCGCGGCGGTTATTGATTGGTTTATCGGTATTTGCGTATGGCCAATCAGAAACGTCATGTTAACACGATATGTGAGCTTTGAGTGTAAAAACTTCCAGAAAAAAGAGAGATTTCGTTTAACGATTGTAGTCATCTATTTTCTGGAAATTGATATGTAGGCCTAAAGCTTTTCTTGAAGCCATGGCCTTTCTGTAGAGTTCTGTTAAAGGACTATGGACATCTACCAGATTTAAGATATGTAAACGAGCTCCAAGTAAAACAGTCTTTACAATTGGTAAAAAGCTTATTTAATTTTCAAGTTTTGACTAAAGAAAGTTCAAGATTTCTTAAATTGTGCGGAAATTGTGATTTAGTAAGAGAACACATCTCAAAATCTTGATGTAATTCTTTAAATTCTGATCTTCAAATTCAGTTACTTGTGATTTCAGAATGTCTTTTCTAGATACATAATGGTTCGGGATATGACCAAGTTCTGAAAACATTTGCCCGAAGTCCAATTTTATATTTCACACAACATTGACAGAGGAATAAAAAGCAAAGGTTTTACAAAAGGTAATGAAGAATCCTTTCCCCATTGATGCCACACATTACTGCGCAATAACAGCTAAAAATTGAACATACTGTAAATTGGTCAATTCTTACCCAATTTTGTTATAATTTGTTGTTGTTTTAATGGTTGAATTATATTTTTAAGCAATTAAGCCCATGTTGCCTCTAGTTGTCCATAATCCTTTAAACATTTTTTTCTCTCACTCTTTAAGAATTTCCAATGAATGCACAATTGTCATCAAAAATGCTGAATATTTATAGAAATTTGCAACTATCGGATAGGACTTAAAGTTCGATCTAATGGCGCGTGTGAATCGGAAAACTGTTCAAGCAATATATATTCACCAGTGACTGACCTAGGAAAGGATATATGATCAAAACATTTTATTATTTACCTGAAAATATCGAAAGATGAAAACAAAAGTTAAGAATAACATCTATTCGGCCTATGATCATGCGATTGTTTAGAAATCAGCCAAAACATCATGGTTTGGAAAGTGAAGCTATATTGCGAAGCACGACTCCATCTGTTCTATATATCAAACGGCCGACAAGCAAATGTTAATTGCACTTTCAATTCCATGTTGATAGTTATGAATATTTATCACACATCAGGGGTACAGAGAGTTGTCGATTGGGGTTGGTAAAACATGAATATATTTAGGGAACAATTCCCTCCATTTTCCCGACTCCTCGGTCACTCCTCAAGATGTTTAAAACATCTGATCCGATCACAGACTCTTTGGTAAAACTTTTCGTTAAGAACCTAAGTTTGTTGCAGTTTTGTAATGCATACACATCAAATGAAACAAGGCATTGCAATTTCCAAATGATTCAAGGTCAATATATCCAAAATGTATCATTAAGTATTTTATCAATATGTTCCTCTTTTAATGCTTGCGTCCAAAAAAAGAAGAAAAAAAAATGGGTGGGTGCAGAAGTGTGGCATTATGGGGAGTTACTGCAAAACACGTCCGGTTCGACTGTTTGGGGGTGGGGGGCTTTAGATCTATCAATTGGGGGTTTACCTGACTGCCTGACTGGCGTTTGAAATACAAATTATTCAATTATATTAATCTGTATGGGAAGAAAATCGTGAAACATTATTCATACTTACAACAGTTGAACGTTCATCGGAATATCGTGTGGTAATTTGGACAATTCTAAACAACTGCAGTTCATAGAGCAGGGACTTGCACTTTCAGAGCTCGATCTCACGTCTCCAATGCTATCTTGCATGGCACTTCCGGAGGGTAAGCAATTACCAGTAATGTTGCAAAGATGGTGCGGATTCTCGACTGAAATATATTAAACATAGATAGGTAAAGGTCAATGGTACGCTCATTGTCTGAAAAAGGCCCTTGTCCTTCCTGAAAAGGGTAATTTTAAGCTTTGGAGAAAATAGTGTTAGTGTTTGGGAAGGAGGGGGGGGAGTTCCCAATGCTCCTACCACCTCTGTCAGATTGAATAAAATGTATTGTTTTATCTAATGGAAACAAGGTCATAGCTAGCTGAAAATTTCGAGAGGTATTTGAATTTGAAGAGCAAGCAATGTCTGTCAGTCTGTAGGAAAACAAAACTATGACATTCAGACATTCTGGTCTGTATTTTCAGGCAGGTACTTTATTGATTTTGAATGTATGAAATGATATTTTTCAAAAAGAAGCATTTGTCCAAATATCGGGGGTGGAAGCACAATATCAAATCAGACTTAATTGTGACGACACAGGCTTCCTCAGATTCCTCAAAATTTGTATGTATTGTGTTATATTTTGTCTTGAATGGTATCGCACATTCACCTCTCACAATTCTCTTTTGTTAGTGTATTTTAGTTTGGAAATAATTAAAAGTGATACTTCAGAGTAGTCACAGAAGATTTTAGTTCTGGTATACTGAAAATCATCCTTATTGCGCAATCAGGATTATAAACAACAACAATCATAATAGTGTGGGAACTCATTGTTTAGTGTAAAATGTACACTACTTATGGCTGGGAGGTCTGCAAAAATAAAAGTCTTCATTGGACATTAGATTATACTGTAAAAATCCCTGATTACACTAATAGTTGTTCATGTATCAGAAACAAAACCAGACTGCAGCAGCAGGACATTAATATATTGTTGGACTTGATATTAAATGAAGGAACACGGTATCTATAGCAGGAAAGTCGGAAAGAACAAAAAACTGCGAGATTTACATTGGATTAGATTAATAGTCTTCATGTAATGAATTAAAAATATATTTATATATTGTTGAACTTGATCTGAAATCAAGGACAAGGGTATTTGGATTTAGAAGCTCTTACTGGCTTTGCTGTACATAAGTAGTGTGTGACATTAAGGATTAATTCAGGAGTCAAACAAGTTCATCTTATATGGAAGAGGAACCAAAAAGAAACAGAATGGTGAAGGAAACATTAACAAAATTGTCGTTAAGAAGACATTACAAGTTTGGTATCATGTGTGTTAAAACGACTGAAATTAGACTAAAAAAAATATAAAGTGACCACACTTCCTCCGATTTTATGTATTCTATCATATTTTTTCATAGAATATGTCAGGAAAGTAGTAAAACAGAATCTGGTTATTATAATTAACCACCTGAAAAAAAAGTGAGGAAAATAATTAAAATTGTAAAATCTAAAATAAATGTTTCTTCAAATGCATTAAAAGTTGATAAGAAAGTGAGGATAAGGACGCCAACCTTCCAGAGACCTACTACACCAGTCATTTCTACACAGTTACGACAGAGCTTCAAGTGTAAATATCTTATTAACACAATACGATATTGAAGTAGTTTCTTCACCATTTTGTTTCCATTACATTTTTGCGTTAAATAAAATGAACTTGCTGCACCACTGAAATATCTTTGTAAAGTATTTTTTCTTTAAATTATCTTGTATGCGAGGCAGAAAAAGACGTAGGTCCACCTGGCATGACCGCTGCTCTCAGATATTTCCAACACCCACTATCTTTCCGTATTTACTATTGCCTCTCTGATTTATTTCATAAATGGCGTCTGTTTACGAAGACTTTGTTGGAATGACTTGTACTGGCGCATATCTGATTTATTGCTTGAATTTAAAATTCGAAACGGCAAACAACAAAACAAATTTAAGCAAAGTGATTACTTTTCCAAATTTGAAATAAGGGATATATTAAATGACGCTACTTTGATAATTAGTGACCAAGTGACCGCCAAGCAAAATAGCATAATAAGTATACAAACACGTCTGTGAATTATAAGCAACTAAACATGGGGGTATTTTACCATTTTTCACCGAATTTGACAATCAAACCAGGCTACCTCACGTATCTGCTGCACGCCAGGTGACGCATAAGGTCTCAAAAGTAACTTAGTCAAGCCAGGCAAGATGGTGATACAAATAAGAACCTTATGAAAGGGTTCAAAAATTAGGTTTTGACAAAGTTACGTCATTTCTTGTCGACTTGGTGCAGCTACCTGAGAAGCCAGCTTATGTTGCCTTGTTCCACTGTACGGACTTTAACATTGTCTTGTGAGTCCTGCTTAGGAGTTCCGTTGACTAAGTTATGTATTATCTGACTCATAACTTTATGAAACCATTATGGTATTGATAATCCCCACCAAGATTTTTAGTATGTATACATACCCTTTCTACCCCTTGTGCATTAATTACACTTTGCTCAAATTAAGAATCTGTAATTTTGATCCAAAAATATCTCAGCAAGTTTAGACTGTCCTTATCACTTATGCCATCTGGCCTCTTTTAAATATACAGAAAGAGAGAGAGTGGGAACTCAACACTGTTTTCGTCGATCAGGATAACTGAGACAAAAGGTCCCCATTCCTTCCATAAGAAATTCTAGCTACGTTACTGCATTCACATGTTTGTGTTATACTGACAGAGAAACACCTACCTGTGTCTATTAAATATACCACGCCAAGAAGGATGAAGCTAAAAATCGATGTAGTAATTTCAATGTTTGCCGCCATGCTTAATGACTGTAACGTTACATACAGACAATCATAATATGAACATAGATAGCTGTCCTAATTTGAGCTGCACCAAGAAATTGTGAATAAGAAACCAGCTAATACATTACCTATTATACTGCTACTGACGAGCGTTTTATTCAGAACAAACGCTTTCACTTTAGTCCACCTGTGTTTGAATGCTTCATATCGAAACATAGCCGATACCTGATTTCTATGGGCAATGGCGGATTGAAGAATATATGATTGCGGTTTGGTGAAACCTTAAAAATGATATCCTTGATGTTCATAATTGGCTATCATACATTCGGGAAGGGGGGAAACAAAAAATCATTTTCATTGGTCATTTTTTTTTTCATACGTAAGGACCTACAGTCCGGTAGCATGCCTATTAATCAGTTAATAGTTCCTATTAATGGGAACATTGTGTTACATGGAAGCCGCCATTTTGTGATATTTCCCATGATCTTTTGCTATCCTCACGTTAAAGTTTTATGCAATGTTACATTTTTCAAATTCGAATACGTCTGGGAAAAATATCTTTGCTAGGTGAAACTTAAAATTTATGAAAATGCCTTCATTACTGTCATGGCTGCAACTTTTCCACTCCCATTTGATATGTTCACCACGCCGTTTTCGAAATATTAGATAAAATAGACAATAGAGCTGGGCTTTTAGGCGCGAAACGTCCATTTTGAAAATTCAAAAATTTCAACACAATGATTTTTAATATTTAAAGTACATAAATTAGAAACTAAGACATTTTATCGCAACATCTGGACAATATGACTGCATGACTTCAATATTCTCGTGTGTTATAAATGTTTCTATTAACAGATTAATAGGCAGGCTGCCGGACTGACCTAAGGCTTTTGATAATTTGCAAATTACAATCTTCAGCAGTGTTTCGTTTGTCACATTATCAAACTCCCAGAGAGAAGATATTGACACCAAAATAAAGTGCTTAAACCCATTTCGACCAATCAATTTCAATATCCGTCAGTTTTTTGGTTTAATAATGTGGTTAGAATGTTTTTCTCGTATGATAAATGGCAAAAAAAAACATATCTGTGAAAAAACTCAGTATGAAAATGATTGACATAGTGAAAAAGTAATAAAAATGCTTCTTTTTCAAAATGTTGCAATAATTTTGAAGAGTAAGTTGAATCTTTTAAAATATTTCGATAAAATATACAAAGACCTTTGATGCATTGGGGGTCACAAAGTCTTCTTTCATTTACTTTTTAAAAACTTAAAACTTTACTATTGCCTTGACGGAACTTTGTTCCATTATATACGATTACCAGTCATGGCTAAAGATTTTAATGATTTTTTAATGATTTTTACTGGTAACCGGAAGTGAGCTACATTAGGGACACAAAAAAAAAAAACATATATTAGATTAGTTTTAGTTACTTACTCATCTGTAAGAAGTTTGATGTATTTCTTTGTCCATATACCTTCTAATTTGTATATACAAATGGACTGCACTCAGTGCTTGTTCTTACTATGTCTTTAAAATTAATCGCCATGCTGAAAAAATGCCCAATATCAAAAATAATGGTTACAATGAAGAGATTTTTGTCGCTATTCATGTAAAATGCGTTTCTGCCCTAACGTTTTTGTTGAACAAATTATACATCCAAAGTAATTTGTTATCAAATCAGAAATCCGTATAAGTATACCTTTTCATAAGTTAATTGACGTATGGTCTCAAAGTTGGCAAGTTTAAGATGGCCGTTGACGTTGTAACTAAAAAAATATATTCCCATTTAGTGTTTTCTTCTTGCGCACAAATAAAGAGGTCCGATCAAGGTATCTCATCCATAAGGTATTTTTCGTTACATTTTAGAAAAGCGGTAGTGATTTAGGAAGAAAAAAATGGACAATTTGTACACATTTATTCCTAGAAATAAGTGTAACTGTATTATAAAACTAGATGTCTTCCTTTAATCAGCAATAATAACAACCTCTAACCTATTAAACTATTGTTGAACACTTTCAGACTTTGCACATCAGTCAAGTTATCAACGACAATATTTGAAACACAAACTATATAGAGATTCCTTGTCCAAATAAAAAATAATCAAACGATTGCTTCATTTGAATCACGGAAGTAAAATAAGACAAGTCCAATGTGAATGTGACGTCAAATGCACTCAGCTGTGTACCTCTTGGGTACAGGAAGTAAGTTTTTACCTAATGTACACGAATTTTACCTTTCTTACAATGTGAAAGCAGACAGACACTTTCAGTTATCGACAACAAAATAGAAAGAAGAAAATAATCATTTTTAAACGCAAAATAACCAGAAATGAAAGGGAAAAAATCGTTTTAAATTGAAGCAATGTTCTGCAGTTTTGATATGAAAGATGCCAACACGTGGAGGCAAACCAAGAGCGTACTTTGCTCAATGATTTTCGATGTCGGTGCACATACTTTATTGTCACGTAGATGTAAAATTATAAGTCATCAAAAAATGGTCAGCTGGAAAGAATCCCAATCTTTCTCTCTGAAATGTTCGTCGGCATGATGGTACTCCTCAGAGATATTAGTTGATTAAAGATATTAGGTATGATAGTCTGCTAAAGGGGTTTATTTGGGGAGACGATATCACTTGTGTTGGTAATTAAATTGGTCACGTCCACCATACGTTTTGTTAGAATATAACAATACTTCACTCGTGGTCAATCATTGTTTCGATGCTAAATGTTTTCGGAATAAAACCATTTTCAAATTAATACTGCATAGATGCGGTAAGAATAGATCTTAAATTTTCGCTTATCACAACTAAGTTTGTTTCATTAGTCTAACACCCATTGCAGAAAATATCTAGGTCAAAATTCAATTCGTTCTATCTTTGATCGGAAGCCAGTGGAGGAGTTTGAAAGCAGAGGATTTACTGTCATATTTGTTCAAAAGGAGGATAATACGGGCTGTCATAGTATGAATGCGCTGAAACCTATTCAAGGATGAAGTAGGAAGTCCATATAACAACGAGCTACAATAATCAAAATGTGAGGTGACAAGTGCCCGTACAGTGCGCGTAGAATCAATTGAAAGAATTTATGTAACTTTTTAATATTATAAAGGTTAAAACTTGCCATTTTAAATTTTCCATTAAATTGTTTTTTCATAGATAAAACATTTTCCAAATAAACTCCAAGATACTACATCGCTTACACACGAATTAACAGAATCATTCACATTAATGCAGTTTATATCAAGTTTAGAGAGTTGACTTTGAGAACCAAGAAGGATCAACTCAGTTTTTGTATTGTTCATTTTAAGTCGATTTGTGTTCATCCAGGTCTCAACATCGTTTAGGCAATTCTCCATAGCTTGAACAGCACTTAGTTCCAAGTCAGTATTTCCTGCTTTAAAATCTTGATACAGGGCGTGATCTTTGGGCGTGATCATCGAGCGTGATCATCGGCATAACCCATTACCTCAGGAAGGTGCGTGGATACAGTTTTAAATAATGTACTTGCATAAACTGTAAAGAGAACAGGCCCTGCACAGGATCCTTGAGGTACACCCTGATAAAGGTTTGATATAGTGGAAAGACAGTCACTAAGCTTAACACTTTGTGTGCGTGGTCCTAAGTAACAATCTAACCACGATTTAGCTTGATCCCTTAACACCAAAGTTTTTATCAAGAACGCTCAGCAAAATGTCATGGTCCACAGTATCAAAGGATGCGGACAGATCCAGCATGACCATCATTGTGACAATTAAGTTATCCATGTGAGCAAGAATTTCATTATGCACTTTGAGTAATGTAGTTTCCGTACTAAAACCCTTCCTGTATGCTGATTGATGTGAAGGCAGTAAGTTGCTATTTTCCATGTGATCACATCAGGGAGCTGTTACTGATCACATACAAACATGATTGCGACAGTGCAGCCTTTTCACAGACTATTGATACGAATCTAAAATTACTTACTGGTCAATAATTCGTAAGCGACAGGTTAGGACCCAGTTTTTTAGGCAATGGTGAGACAATAGCATGCTTCCAATGATCACTGAAGCATCCCGAAACAAGACTTAAATTCACAATTTTAGTAATAACAGGAAAAATGGAGTCGATATAAGTTAAGTTAATACGTTTTGTTGGAAATGGATCAAGGTAACATTGGGTGTTTTTCGATTGTAAGATTATTTTTCTGACACAATCTTTTTAAAGTTCAGCAAATTGTTCCATAGTTTTACCACAACAAGTAAGAGAAGGCTGGTACACATCGTGCTGAGCAAGATCATTCATATAGCAAGATC
>JAIGNY010000655.1:50000-57500 GCA_020152595.1 Chiridota heheva
AAGACATCAGTCATCACACCACTCCTAAAAAAGAAAGGACTACCATTGGTCTTCAAGAACTATAGGCCTGTTAACAACCTTCCATTCCTTTCCAAGATCACAGAAAAGGCAATTGTAACACAGTTGAATCAGCACCTGAATGACCAAAATCTCTTACCTGTGTACCAATCAGCTTATTGTGTGTACCACAGTACAGAAACCGATTTGTTACGGTTCAAGTCTGATCTCATAATGGCTATGGATAAGCAAATGGTGTCATTGGTGGTCATGTTAGATCTTAGTGCTGCCTTTGAAACGGTAGATCATGAGATTTGCTTAGGGTGCTTAAATCTCATTTCGGTGTACACAGTACTGCACTTCTGTTGTTTGAATCCTATCTGTCAAATCGTAGGCATAAAAGTTATTGTAAATGGGGAATGCTCGTCTGAAAAATGTATACATTTTTCAGCACCCCAGGTGCCAGGGTTCATGTTGTGGCCCCATACTTTTTACATTGTATGCCTCAACCATTTTCAGTGTGATTAAGAAGCATTCACCTAATGTCTCTGGGTATTCTGATGACCATTGGTTGTGGCTTAGTTTTAAAATCACAAGTGCTTCTTCTGAATCAGAAGCTATTACTAAAATGGAAAGCTGCCTAGAGGATGTTAGAAGGTGGGTGCTTCAAAACAAGCTTAAAATGAATGATGCCAAAACGGAGGTTATTTTGTTTGGCACTACTCCTCAACTCAATAAATTGACCCCAAAATCTGTCAAAGTGGGTGGTGGTTTAGTTAATGCTGTCCATTGTGTTCGTGATCTAGGAGTGTGGCAGGATAGCAACTTAAACTTAAAGCAGCACGTTATGAAAAAATGCAGGTCTGCATTTGTAAATTTGTACAACATTAATCAAATAAGAAATATGTTGACAAACAGTGCAACAGAGACCCTAATTCATTCATTGGTTCATTCACACATTGACTACTGCAACTCTCTCTTGGCTGGTATGCCACATTGCTTAATTCAAAATGTCCAAAAAATACAGAATTTTGCGGCACGTGTTGTAACTAAATCAAACAAATATTGCCATATTACTCCCTTGTTATATTCACTACATTGGTTACCGGTTGAAATGCGTCTAAGATATAAGATACTTGTTCTTGTTTTTAAATGTATCCATAAAATGGCCCCAAAATATCTTCAAAACTTAATAATTTCATCAAACAGATCCGCAGTCTGGCTTAATGTACCCGATATTTCAAATATTACTCTGGGGGGTAGGGCTTTCTGCAGGCTCGGCCCACTTTGGTGAATGATCTACCACTTCAAAGAAGAAAAATCAATTGTCTTCACGTGTTTCTGAAATCAATCAAAACACATTTGTTTATGCTTTATTTTAGTAATTAAGTATGTATTGTATTAATGTTATTCTTCGTAAAGCGTTTTTGAATATGCTTGTATAGAAAGGACGCTATATAAATGTATTATTATTATATATATATATATATATATATATATATATATATATATATATATATATATATATATATATATATATATACATATATATATATATATATGTATATATATATATATATATATATATATATATATATATATATATAAATATATATATATATATATATATATATATATATATATATATATATATATATATATATATATATATATATATATATATATATATATATATATATATATATATATATATATATATATATATATATAAATCACTGTATGCTTAAAATCGTTATGGACTTACAGTTCCACTTTTGGGCATCACTCGGTGATACTAGTGAAGTTGTTATCGAACAGATATATGTCTGTCGAACAGCATAAAAGAATTTAATTTTTGAACGACAGTTTTTCAAGAATCTGCTTTCGTAAATGTGGGAACGAACATGTATTGACTTTATTAATGGACTAACTTAATGCTCAATCGACACAAATTTACCGCTTTGAATACTTAAATACTTCCTTAAGGTATGTTGTCACATAGGGGCAGCACGAGTGACGTGGTGGGTCATGATTCACTGAAGGAAGGGGAAGGAGGGGGGCAAGGGAATTTTGGCGCCCCCCCCCCCCCTGCCGGAGTAAACGTTGGGCACACTGAAGTAAATTGGCATGAATCGTTTAGGAAATTGCTTAAAATAAATGTTTCCGAATCTAGGTACCGCCAAAGCCTCCGAAAGCGCTGCTTTGGTAAAATTTCCCGAAAATTAAAGAAAATTTCCCAAATATTGAAGAAAAATTTCGGAAATAAAAGGAAATTTCCTGAAAATGAAGGAAATCTCCCCAAAATGAAAGAAATTTCCTGAAAGTTGAAAAAACTGCCTAAATATTGAAAAAAATATCCCGAAAACTTTAAGAAAACGAACAAAATTTTCCAAATATTGAAGAAAACTTTCTAATTAATGATGAAAATATTCCGAAAATGAATGAAATTTCACGAAAGCAAATTAAAAAAAAATGAATGAAGTTTCCCGAAAACGAAGGAATTTTCGGAAAAATGAAGAAAACTTCGCCAAAATTAAAGAACGTTTCCGCAAAATGAAGGACTTTTCCCGAAAATGAAGGAAATCTCACAAATATGAAAGAAACATCCTCAAAATTAAAGAAAAAGTTCCAAAAAACGGAGAGAAACAATTCCGGAAATTAAAAAAATTCCCAAAATGGAAGAAACTTTTTCAAAAATTGAAGCAAATTTCACGAAAAATGAAGGAAATTTCTCGAAAACGCAGAAAATTTCACTAAAATCTAAGAAAACTTTCCAAATATTGAAGAAAATATCCCAAAAATGAAGGAAATTTCATTAATAGGGAAGCAAATTTCAGAAAAAGAAAATTGCAGAAGATTTCCCGAAGAAAATTAATTTGTAACATGTTCATTATTAGGGGCCTAAAATTTTGTCAACTCTAGACATGCTATAGGGGCAAAGGCCGCGAAGCCCTGGTGGAACACAGGTTTCGCAGAAAGCCCTACGTTTGTCATGGTTTTATTTAATACAAGCAATAGCAGAAAAGGGCTTTAAAAGGTGAGCGAAGCTGCGCGTAGGGCCGCTGGGGCGAAACCCCAGAAATCCCTGCATTGTTCGCGATTTTTTAAGCAGAAAATTGCTTAATATTGTGTCAAATCCAGGGTCGACGTCCTAGGGGACGAAGCAGGAAGCTAGTAGCGTTTTTTTGGCGTGATTTTGGTAGCTTAAAATTGCTCAAAATCGTGTCAATTTCGAACTATAGTTAAAGGGAATATTATTTTGGAACAAATGTTCAAATGCAGGATCCCATTGACCACAATATGTGTCTTTAGTTGGGGACTAGGAATGGTTTTCATGTTTCTGATGTAAGACTAAAGCCAATGGTGGGAAAATGGCGGAAATTTTGGTCTTTTCTGTGGAAAATTCATGTGCTATATTGAACTACACAAATGGAATATTTCTTGCTTAATAGTATAGGAAGAAGTTATTGATCAACCATGTCAACACGTAAATTTTCCTATGGCCTAATTTTTTTTTCTTTCGCAGGACGATTTTGGCGCCCCCGGCCTCAGTAAGCTTCGCTGGAGGGGAGAGGGGGTGGGGGTGGGGTGGGTGGGGGGGGGGCTGTTTCCCCTGGCCCTCTGCCATCACGCCACTGAGCAGCACTAAGCAAACTATTTAAGAATATAAAGATAGCAGAACGTTTTTCTATTTTGAATATACCTTTGTGACAGTCCAATTTCTTCCCACTTTGGCATAGTGACGAATGCGATTCATAAACAAAAAGGAAGCATTTTTTAAAAAGCAAAACAATTTGGTCAAAACAGCATTTTCACACTCGCCACTGGATTTGTCTAATTACTACAGGCGATATTGTAATATGTGCACAATATTTAGAACTCCTTTCAAATTTTTTGATTGGTTGAAATTTTGTTGCGCGATTCGTTGTCTCGTATTGCAAGGCATATAGTTATTTAAAACGCCTCCGAAGTCACTACACGAGATAGCCCAGATGCTTGCGGCGATCGCACGTACAGATTTCATTCATATTATGCAGTGAGTTCGAGCAAGGAGCTTGACTTTTTGCTTTCATCTTCTTCTTTTTTCTCAGTAATTTTCATTTGGTGACTATCATTGTAGTATTATAATACTAAAATTTCACTTTCGCTTTCTGACAAAAAAGCATTGAAAAATACAAATAAGTTTCTCGTTACAGTAACGTAATGCGCTGTGTATGTAATTCTGCACACACAACGTACATGCTAGTGTCTGGAGGATCAGAACTTGACTCCACAACCGGAAGTGACGTCAAAATAAAGTATCCCCCATTTTTACCGTATTTTACTGAGACGAGCCTCCCTCTTTAAAGAGGGAGGCTCGTCTCATTATTTTCAATATATTCCAAAATACAGCGCTATTGATATTCATTACATGAACAACCTGACAACACGAACATGGATATTTAAAAACAGTTTATCTCACACTTCTAATAGAAGAAGATAACTGTAGAAAACTCTGTCTGGAAGTTAAAGAAGATTATTTCCATTAAGATATCTGAAGAAAAAAATTATATCTTTTTTCTTAAATACAAACTAGAAGCGGTTTTGCAAAAGTGACTTTGAAGATCAATTAGGTTCTTTTAAAATCCACTTGGTAATTCAGACACCTGGCATTCATCCGAATAATTTCCTTCAAACTTTATCCACTTCTCCGCTTTACCAGTAAACATACTTTAAATATTATGGTATGTATTCGATACTCCCAAATAATTCTTTTATGGCTTTCGCCATTTGGAAGATTTTCCAACTGATTTTTGGACTTAATATTATTAGAAAGGTTATCTCTTCTATGTGCCAAAGTGTTTTCACACGTAAAATTATGTATATTCTTATGCCTAAAGGAAGCAGCCAATCAAGGCCATTTTAGACGTATGCAAATCCCGTCCATGGTCACAGACAAACACACACATACATACACTGTGTAAACGATTGCATATGGGTTTCTGATTCTGATAGTATCAGAACCAAAAATCAAGTTAAATGAAACTATCTACATTTTGATGATAAACAATGCTGAAATTCTGGGGGTAAATGATACTCTTTAGGAAACATGCTGACTGATAAATAATCATTTATCAATAAGTTATCCCAATGAATTTGGTAGAGGCTGTTAACCAAACGGCTGTATTTTAGTCTATCATGGCTTTCAGAAAAGCTTAAAATTTCTCCGATTGTGCATCTTAAGAATGCAATTTTTTGAACATTTTGGCAGGGAATGGATTGTTATGGAAATATTAATCAAATTTTGAAGCATTTCATGGTCATGAACGCATACTGGTTTATCTCGCTAGCACACTACGTTGGGTCAACGTTGGCTGAAGGCTGGCAAATGTTGGTAAATGCTGGCATTATGTTGGGTTGGCATGCTAACATTGGCCCAACGCTGGCCGAACGTTCTGTAACCAACGGTTGGTAAGCACCGTTGGGTCAACCATCAGTCTACGAGCACCCAGTCCATAATAATGATAATAATAATAATAATAATAATAATAATAATAATAATAATAATAATAATAATAATAATAATAATAATAATAATAATAATAATAATAATAATAATAATAATAATAATAATAATAATAATAATAATAATAATAATAATAATAATAATAATAATAATAATAATAATAATAATAATAATAATAATAATAATAATAATAATAATAATAATAATAATAATAATAATAATAATAATAATAATAATAATAATAATAATAATAATAATAATAATAATAATAATAATAATAATAATAATAATAATAATAATAATAATAATAATAATAATAATAATAATAATAATAATAATAATAATAATAATAATAATAATAATAATAATAATAATAATAATAATAATAATAATAATAATAATAATAATAATAATAATAATAATAATAATAATAATAATAATAATAATAATAATAATAATAATAATAATAATAATAATAATAATAATAATAATAATAATAATAATAATAATAATAATAATAATAATAATAATAATAATAATAATAATAATAATAATAATAATAATAATAATAATAATAATAATAATAATAATAATAATAATAATAATAATAATAATAATAATAATAATAATAATAATAATAATAATAATAATAATAATAATAATAATAATAATAATAATAATAATAATAATAATAATAATAATAATAATAACAATAATAATGATAATAACAATAATAATGATAATAATAATAATAATAATAATAATAATAATAATAATAATAACAATAATAATAATAATAATAATAATAATAATAATAATAATAATAATAATAATAATAATAATCATAATAATAATAATAATAATAATAATAATAATAATAATAATAATAATAATAATAATAATAATAATAATAATAATAATAATAATAATAATAATAATAATAATAATAATAATAATAATAATAATAATAATAATAATAATAATAATAATAATAATAATAATAATAATAATAATAATAATAATAATAATAATAATAATAATAATAATAATAATAATAATAATAATAATAATAATAATAATAATAATAATAATAATAATAATAATAATAATAATAATAATGATAATGATAATAATAATAATAATAATAATAAAATAATAATAATAATAATAATAATAATAATAATAATAATAATAATAATAATAATAATAATAATAATAATAATAATAATAATAATAATAATAATAATAATAATAATAATAATAATAAAATAATAATAATAATAATAATAATAATAATAATAATAATAATAATAATAATAATAATAATAATAATAATAATAATAATGATAATGATAATAATGATAATGATAATAATAATAATAATAATAATAATAATAATAATAATAATAATAATAATAATAATAATAATAATAATAATAATAATAATAATAATAATAATAATAATAATAATAATAATAATAATAATAATAATAATAATAATAATAATAATAATAATAATAATAATAATAATAATAATAATAATAATAATAATAATAATAATAATAATAATAATAATAATAATAATAATAATAATAATAATAATAATAATAATAATAATAATAATAATAATAATAATAATAATAATAATAATAATAATAATAATAATAATAATAATAATAATAATAATAATAATAATAATAATAATAAATAATAATAATAATAATAATAATAATAATAATAATAATAATAATAATAATAATAATAATAATAATAATAATAATAATAATAATAATAATAATAATAATAATAATAATAATAATAATAATAATAATAATAATAATAATAATAATAATAATAATAATAATAATAATAATAATAATAATAATAATAATAATAATAATAATAATAATAATAATAATAATAATAATAATAATAATAATAATAATAATAATAATAATAATAATAATAATAATAATAATAATAATAATAATAATAAT
>JAIGNY010000655.1:62500-94595 GCA_020152595.1 Chiridota heheva
GTATTAAGCGTTTTGTGATAGCATTGTTACTATCATAACCAATTACGCAGGCGACGACCCCGTCATTGTAATTGTGTGTTCATTCGTCGTCGTCGTCGTGCTAAGACACAAAATAAATTGCCGATTTCACTCGGTCTTAAATGTAGCCACATACATACGTTGCTGCGAAACTGCTACAATATGAAATATGCTGCCTACCTCAAACTATAAAGAAAAAACTTACTTGCTTGAATAATAATGAAAGTTTTCGATAATAAACAAATGAATGTATGAGATATAGTAAGAATCTCTGAACAGAGAGTTCCGTATATTTTCAAGAACATTTTGTGTACATTGCATATTGTCTACCTGTCAACTCTCACGGTTTCCAGCGGCTGCGGAAGGAAAACCAATATTGGGGCCCACTAAAGAGGCGTAAATCCATTACAAAAGTGTGTGTGTATGTGTGTGTGTGGGGAGGGGGTGATGGTTTTAAAGATTTGTCTGTTACGTTGACACCGGAGGTACTTCGCGCTCGCTTTTAGGCGTGGGGTCCAGGGGCAAAGCCTGGGTAGAAGTCCTGAGGTGAAGCCCCAGGAAGCTCTCGCAAAAATAAATTGACATTTGAAGGGCAAAATAGTACGTCACAATGGCAACGCATAGGAAGAAGGTATATTATACAGGTCAAAATTCATGTCAAAAAAGCTATAATACACAACACAATATACAAAAATAAATAAAATTCATGAAAACGCATAATGTGGAAATATAATCTTTGTATCAACATGGATTGTTCACGTTTCTGTGCATGGATATAGGCTTATATGGTCAGAGTTTGAAAAATATGTGTAGTCTAGTAGAACATGTTTGATAAGCTTTCAATGCGGCCTTCACTTGGTCAATAATCTCGGTTTTCACCTGTCAATAGTGCCAACACCCAATAAAGCCCGCTTATAACGTGTCAAAATCAGGCCAGGGAGGCAGTTGTAATAAAGTAATTATGATCATTACGGACTGGAAATTTTCCATTCTAGTCAGGGGGGTCCATTACATAAACTTGATAGAGTGTTACAAAAACTTGTGTTTTGTATAATTGTAGATTGTAATTGTGGACTGCATGATATGGGCTATCCTATAAAATATAAAAAAAAACACATATGAATTAAATCTCGGGGGGACTAAAAATATGCCAAAAATATGAAAATTACCAAAGATTTTCGGAGGCCCCCTGCCACCCGCTTCCGCCGCCTATGGTTTTACCGTGAGACTCACGGTTTCCGTTATCATCTCAAGGTCAAATCAGGTTTTTGAGTTAATCAACACTAAGAGTCTCATAAAATTAGTACAGTGTAATATTCGTTTGAGATTTGTTTAGCCAACATGCACCGTGAAACAAATTGTAAATCTCCAACTTGAGGTACCAATCTCCATTTTTTTGTGAAATTCTCCAGTTTCCCAAATTTTGAGGCTGGCAGTTCTGACATTGTCAAAGAGTGAAAGGGATAATTTTCACGAGATCACTGATAATATCCTCTGGCCTAGAATGTCAAAAATAAATAATAATTTCTAAAATTGATTCCATATTGGACAGATGGATAGGGTCTACTGACAATGAAACTGTAATTGAAAAAAAAAAAAAAAATCATTTCTGAGGATATGTACCAGCCCGCCCTAATCCATGCCTTACAGGCAAGCCTGGATTAGGTACGGCAAAGCCGTCCCGGAAGGGCGACCACGTGACCGTGCGAAAGTTTGTTGGTTCGAAAGTTTTCAAGTCGCCATTCGACGATCAAAAGCCATGCTGCTGCTTCTTTACGTACTTCACTTACACTTGTTTGCACAGCAGGTACCTGGATATTTGTATTGTTTAGATCGAGATATCACTGCGCTCAGGCTAGGAATAGGATAAGGCACCTGTGCACATATCTTCGTTTCGTTAGCTTCGTGGGAAACTGAAAATATGGTAAGACTTGAAATTATGAAACCATCAAGCATCTAAACTTGTTAGGTCCAACGTTAGGCCCCTAACGTTAGTCTTCTGAAGTTAAACGTTAGGAAGTAGGCTAAGGTTACGAATTTGAAGTTAGTCTAGGCCCACTTTGCTTGACAATAGAAATACACGCAACCAGGACTCAGGACTTGACATTGTAGGCCCCTAGGCTATGTGTGCTTGTTTACTTAGCATCATGCCGCTTCGGAAGCGCAATAAGTGGGACTTTTGTTATAACTTTTACACTAGCCTAGGCATATAGTAATTACACTACAATTTACAAACCAGTATTTTCTACGTACCGTATTCTCTCTTAATAATAAGGGACCTGGGCGCTTTTGCAAACTTTTTAGAGGTGGGCACTCTTTGGAGATACTGTGTACATATAGCGTAGCCTTAGGAACATTGCACTGCACATTTAATGCTACACAAATGCATGTATCGGAGTCTGCGCTAACATTAACGTTACTAATGTTACGACAAGTAAAAATAGTTTCACGAAAATCTTTTAGAGCCTACATATCGCTACACAAAATTTGACACAAAATTGCATTATATACATCATAAAGATACATATTCCGGTATCTACATAATTTTCCCTTTATATTATAACATAAATGATTACAGGGCAAAAGTTTCAAACATTGTACAGCCGTAATGACAGAATGATGTTAAGCACAGGTGTTCCTAGCTTTATGGCCACAGGTGTTCCTAGCATTATGGCAACCTATATACTTAATACATATATATATGAAAAGGTAGGTTATTTTCTGACGAGACTTTCGAACCGTATATAAAAATTCCTTTTTTTGACCACTCGCAAATCTTAATTACATTTTTTGACTCAACTCACATTTGCGGGAGACTCCCTTCTTCATTTGTAAGCCTGAGTATTTGTTCTTTTTTTTCTGATGAGATGCACAAACGATGGATTTTCTACCAACATTACATTCATGACAGTGTAAAAGCCCAACAGTTTGCTGCAAATCGAAGAAACGTTGCGATGATGTCATGAAGAAGCAGCATTTCAATTATTCACTTATAAAAGAAGAAGGGGAGTCTCCGGCAAATGTGAATTGAGTAAAAAAATGTAATTAAGATTCGTGAGTGTTCAAAAAAAGCAATTTTCATATACGGTTCGAAAGTTGCGACAGGAGGTGACTTACCTTGTTATATATACAGTATGTAGATGAGTATATAGGTTGCCATACCACAGGTGTTCCTAGCGTTATGGCACCCTACAGTATATACTTAATACATACATATAAAAAGGTATGTCACTTTCTAATGCGACTTTCGAACCGTATATGAAATTCTTTTTTTTTTGACCACTCTCGAATCTAAATTACATTTTTTTACCCAACTCACATTTGCTGTAGAATCCCTTCTTTGTTTATAAGCCACAGTAATTGTTCTTTTTTTCTGATAAGATTTACAAACAATGGATTTTCTACTGACATTACAGTCATGACAGTGTAAAAGCCTTACCATTCGCTGCACACCAATTGAAGTACTGCTTCTTAATGACGTCATAGCAACATTTCTTTGGTTTGCAGCAAACTGTTGGGCTTTTACACTGTCATAAATGTAATGTTGGTAAAAAATCCATTTTGACAAAAAATGCTCATATCTCAACTGGAAACTCCCAGAAATGTAAGTATTGTCTGATAAAAAATCCCGCACCCCGGAATGGCTGAAAACGAAGTGTTTTTGTGGAAAAATGACAAATACACCAGGGTGCATCCCATGTAAAAGCTATGCTGAAGGTACAACGAGGCCTTTGCTCTCATACGCCAAGACAGTCAAGAGACCATGCAGCGAGCTACCACAATAAGCTTAAGTCTTGTTTAGTATTTTGCTTCTACAATACTTTCCGCGGTGACAAAACTGGCTTTTAGTTTTAAAATAAATTGATTGGCTAACAGTACAACTAATGAATATGCATTAGTTCTTGACAGTATTCTATTTATAATTTATATAAAGTCAATGATCCAGGAATACACAAAACTATATATAGCAAAGAAAAAACTATTTTAGCTTTGCTAATTGCCCTACGTTACGTCACCTCTTTCATAATGGCTGCCATTGCATCATTCATCTAAGGTAACCTAAAAGGAGTTAAAGTGTCTTTAAGTGTGATTGTTTCAAAGTTATTTAGTTTTATAGGCCTAGTACATTTTGTAAGATTTATTGGTATTTTAGGTAAATAATTCCATGTGTGTCCTGTTTGCCAACGCCGCAAATCCCGCAATAGTTTTTTTCTTTTCGCTAAGGTAGTCGTCTACTTTTTCTGCCGCCTCACGCCAAAGAAAGAAGTTAGTTTCATGCCGAAGATCTTCATGTACTAGTGGATGGTATGCAGACTGGCATTGACATTGTCAAAAAATTGACATTTTCGCAGAATAGGTACTTTAATAGTGTATTGTAAAGGTCAAATTTTTTCCATTAAGGTACCTTCGTTTTAACCCATTCCGGGGTGTGGAATTTTGTTTTTAGCTGAAATATGACCAATCATATAATAATTCGATTTAAGAAAGTTTTTAGTTTCACCCATCACACAGAGTGTAATGAGTGGAACTTATCAAATCGTACGTGAGCTCCCATATGTGCCTGTGCAATGGGTTGCTTTAAAATGTATTTCCTCCTAGGTTTGAACAGTTTTGCTCTTGAAATTCTGGCTCAAACCAGATTTTTTGTATGCGTAATAAAGCTTGTATTTTGCTAAGAGATATTCTATGTGTTTTTTTAATTAAAGCTTCTGAAAGGTTTTTACTACAGTATCAGGTTTCATACGTAATGGTGCTTAAAATAACTAGCTGTAGACATAATGCTCCGAGTATCGTACATGGCTAGGTCCTCATGCATTTAGTACATTTGTTTACTATTAGCAGTACGATATTTACTACTTTCATTAAACATATCTAAAAAGCTGGTATGATATTATCAGTTTGTGTAGTAGTACCTTTCATATGTGACCAAATTTATGCGATTTTATGAACATTTGAATGAAATACGGGATGATGAAAATCTATATCGGAGACTTAAAGCTTTGTGAAATAGTCAATCTTTGCAGAAGTATAACTTCTTGTCAATATTGAAAACAGAGATTTGTGCTTCACATTTAGATTCTTTTTGAAATTTTCTTTCCAATGATGCTAATCTAGAGTTTTTAAAAAGAAAGGAAAGATGAAAAAACACCAAAAAAGATTATAGTCAAAAGACCCCTGAAAGCTGCAGCAGAAAAGAAAAAAAATTACGCAGTGGTCACGGTGAGACTCGTACCTGGGGTGCTCGCGTGCTAGCCGTGTACATTGCCTCTGCACCACGTAGTTGTTCAAATTGAGAAGGTGTCAAATATTTGTTATAGGAAAAGTTCTAAATAGACTGGGGCATGTCATTATTTATATATCAAATGAAAGGAAATTGCAAGCACTTTTGAATTGTACGTAATGTTAAGCATAACTTACCTATATTAAGGTAAGCTTATTTAAATGATTTATCAGCTGGTTTTAGAGTAATTTTTAGCCGATGTCTGCCTGGATTTTAGCATGTATGATGCAGCACTGTACAGTATCTTCGTAAAGTAACTAATGTAGCGTAGTGTACACAAATGAATACACTGTATGTAGTCAGGTAGTACTGCACTAGCAGTACTGTAGCAGCCATTCTCAACTGCAATCTGTAGTGTAGGCCTACTATGAATAACTGTGTATGTTAAGTTATTGTGTACGGACCATCTTGAATTCAAATTCTTAAATATTGCTGAAAGGAAATTCACTTTTACTTAGCCTAGATCAGATTTTTTGTAGTAAAAAAAGCACAATCTCTGATGCTGTTTTAAGCTTCACCAAGGCCCAGGGCTGGGTTTTTTTTTGTGAGGGAAGGGGAGGGGGTTGTGAGGGTGGGGAGTTATCAATTCTTGATCAACTGAGCATGGCGGGTACGCTGTACGTACCATCATGAATTTTCCTGATCTACTGTATGCATATGATTTGTTAAATAATATCATTACGGAAAGAAAATTAACTTTTGATTAAATAAACTTTATTTTTCGACAATCACTGTGCAGCTATTAGGGCCTTTCTTTTTAAGGAGAGTTGAACAATTCTTGATGAACTGAACGTATTGCAGGTGGGCCTTCGTTGCTACTGTGTTTTTTTGTAACTTTAAACTTTTATCACATTCACTTGCAGCAACCTTGGCCTATGGCCTGTTATTTATTCATGTTTTCATGCAAGTGCCAGAGTTTTTAATTTAATTCATTTCATTTCATTTATTTGTTTCTTCACAACATTCAAAACAAAACTACTACTACTACTACTACTACTACTACTACTACTACTACTACTACTACTACTACTACTACTACTACTACTACTACTACTACTACTACTACTACTACTACTACTACTACTACTACTACTACTACTACTACTACCACCACCACCACCACCACCACCACCACCACCACCACCACCACCACCACCACCACCACCACCACCACCACCACCACCACCACCACCACCACCACCACCACCACCACCACCACCACCACCACCACCACCACCACCACCCCACCACCACCACCACCACCACCACCACCACCCACTACTAATACTATGCTAATACTACTACTAAAATTAGTACAAATAATAATAATAACAATAATAATAATAATGATTTAATGATGATATACTGTACATATAACAAAAATACAGAAAGTTGTGAGAGGAAGTGCCATAAAAAACCAGCATGGCGTAACGAGTAGGGCACTCCTTCAAAGTAATGAGATAATATGACTTAATCTACTTAGAGTTTATACATAGTTGTATCCAAGCAAGAATAGAGAGAAAACAAAATAAGAAACAAAAAACGACCCCCACCCATAACCACCCCACCCCTAATACCACCCACCACCCGTGGATAAGAAATATAATATTTGAATTGTCTATTGAAAATACTACAAATCAAGATAAACAGGTACCCCTTATTCCATAATGTGACAATTAATAACTTAATATATCGTGATCATTTGTATCAAAGGCCTTCGATAAATCAAGAAAAATTCCTATGGATGTAAGTTTTTCATCAAGGGCACTGTATAACTTATCAACTGCATCAGTAAGAGCTAATTCAGTGGACATACCTTGACGAAAACCATATTGACCATCAAAAAGTATATCATGCTTATTTAAGAAATCATATACTCTATTATACACAATCCATTAAAGTACTTAAGAAAAACATGAGAGGACAGAAATGGGGCGATAATTACCATAAGATTAAGGATCACCTTTTTTATAAACAGGGATAACTTATGCAGTTTTTATTTTGTCATGAACAATACCACTTGAAAGGGAAATGTTGCATATATGTGTAATAGGGGCTACAATTAGGTGTATTATTTTCTTCATAATAGAGGGTTTAAAGTTATTAAAACCAGCAGCTTTATTTCGCTCTAAACATTGAGAGGCTATCTTCAGAACTTCTTCTTTGGTCCTTGGAGAGTGGGGATTGTGAGTATTATTTTTGAGAAAATCCTTAGCATGCGTTTGAGATTGTATATTTTGTGATAAAGAAGGTTTAATTTCAACAAAGTAACTATTAAAATCATTAGCAATTTTTGTTGGGTTTTGAATTTTATTGTCGTTGTCTTTAAAAGTATCGTTAACACTTGTTCTAGCCTTTCCCTTCTGAAGTAAGTTATTTATAATTAACCATGTTCCTTTGGAATCATGTTGAACTTCTTTGAAGTTATGTAGAAAATATTTTTTCTTTGCTATGTGAAGAAGATGGTTTAGTTTATTTCTATATTTTTGGTAATTAGTCTTATTTGTATCTGAGGGGTTTCTGAGATGAATTTTAAATATTTTGTTTTTCTTCTTAATCGAAGTGAGAATGCCTACGGTAATCCATGGTTGTTTTTTATGTTTATTTTTCTTTGCTTCAATATACGGGAAACAATCATTATAAAGAGAAGTTAGCTTTCACAAAAGGTTTCGTAAGAGGAATTAGCATTGTTGTCGAGAAGCACTGGGTTCTAGTCAACACTCCCCACCTTTTGAGTGAAGTCATTTATATTTACTTGTGAGAAGTTACGAAAATTGTAGTTTTCTTTAGCTTCAGGCTTATGAGCACAACTTTTATAGAAAACTGGGAAGTGATCAGTAAGATCAGTAATAATTATACCAGACAGAGTACTATTATTAGTTACATTAGTAAATATGTTATCAATAAGTGCTGATAATGTTGGGCTTACACGAGTAGGTTTCGTTACTAATGGGTGGAGACAATTTGCATAAGTATTAATTAAAAAGTCAATAGCATTACGTTTAAGTAAATCTATGTTCAAATCACCCATAATGTAGCATTGCTTATTTTCATTACTTATTGTAGACAGAATATGATCAAAAGTTTCATTAAAGTATAAAAAAAAGCTCGACTACGCCAAGTATTACTTTTGCTGCTTACAAGGTTTAACTCAATAAAAATACTTTCAATGCAATCGTTGAAAACTGAGATATCATCACGTCTCTGATATACCAGCCCATTTTTTACAAACATGCAGACTCCACCACCTTTATTTATATACCTATGTTTTTGCAATTAAAGAATAATTATGAATATTAATAAGAGGCAATACATTGTGATCTTCAAACCATGTCTCGGTAAAGCCAATTACAGAAAAATTATGTTGTTGAAGTAACGGAAAGAAAATCCATAATATTGTTAAGATTCTTATTAAGACTTGGACTGTTTAAATAAAATAAGAGCCCCGCATTGTTACTTATTTGGTTAAAACTGTCAATGTCAAAATAGTCACCTGACCCATTATTTTGAGATCCTGGTTAACTGGAATCCCAATTTATAAATAAATTATCATATGAATAAAGATCATGACTAACATTGTTCAAAACTCCTTGGTGGATATTAAGAAAACTCGTCATAATCATCATTTCTAAACAATAAAGCACCAAAAGTGCATACATTGCAGATCCAAGTTGAAAAGTTTGGAAAATTTACACATTCCAGGTGGCATCTTGAGTCACATTAATTACATGGTACGAAATCATTGCCATTTGATATCAAGTTATCACAGAAAACACAAATAAATGTATCTGACATTTAAACAATCCAAACAAGAAAATAAAAAAAAAAACAACAAACTACTGTAAGAAGAAACTAAAGTCTTTGTTCCAAAAAAAAATAGATAAATAAATAAATAAAGTCCTCAATAATTGTAGCAGTATGACGTCAGAGACTTCAATGGCGATATCTTTACAAGTTGGATAGATCACTCAGCCTCGAGATTCGTCTCTTTGCCTCACTGCCGTCTGATGCCTTGACGAGCCCGTAAATCCCTCCATCGATGGACCATGCTGATGATATCCGTGGATGATCAGATGTCTTTTCTAGGAGTGCGTGGTTTCTGGCAGTCAGATCTTCTTCAGACCAATGCCCGTAGACTTAAATCTGCGTCTTGCTTTCAGCATAAGTGACCTGGCCGAGTAATTGGTAAATTTCACAATGATGGCACGGCATCCTTTGGAGTTCGGCTTACCGATCCTGTGACTTCGATCAATATCCATATTTTGAAGTTCTACACCCAGCTTGTCATGAGCCAGCTGTTTGATGAGGGTGTCTGTGTTTTCATCTAAATTTTCACGAATGCCAAAAACACGACACAATTTCTACATGAGTATTGTTCCAGTACATTAAATTCTGAATGGAGCTGCTCAATGTCAGATTTGAATTGATCAGTTTGATGGTTTAAAGTGGTGAGCTCTTGGGTACTTCTTTCTAGTTTGCATTCCAGGTCGTGAATTTTCCCCTCATGGATGTCAACCATATGGGTCAGTTTATCCGAGGAAACTTGGATGACTTCTTTAACTGCATCTTGTGATCATTTACTTTAATTCTTTGCTCACAAGAATGGACTCCTCTTGTTTTAAAAGCTTTCTTGTTAAAACTCCCTCAGGTGAAGAGGTACCATTACGAGGCATAGTGAATTAGTGGTCTAGCAGACCAAAGCGGTGAAGAGATACTATTACAGGCATAGTGGATTAGTGGTCTAGCAGACAAAATAGTCACACAAAAAAAATGGCTTGTGCAGCTTAGTGGGTGGATTATTGATTGATGAACTTGACTTGATAGAGCAGCATGTCGACTGAAGTGTGAACTTCAGTATTGATTAGCCAATTTCAGTAGCTTGTTCTTTAGGTTGAATGGTTAGGCTCTGTACAAGTATGCTGAGGACATTATTAGGGCAAGCTCCATCACTGGTTTACATTTTCTTGGTGTTAGAAATGTCAGATTTTTCTGCATTAAGTCCTTTATTGGTCGCAAAAACCTTCCAAGATGATTCTCCAGTGTTGGAAAAACATACTGCACTGAAGTGAAATGATAATTTGTAAGTTAATCCAGTGAGAAAACGAGCAGTAATCATGATCTGCAGATCCCATGTTCAAATCTATTACAATATATTATTATTATTATCAAATTATTGATCTACCGAACATTACAAGTACACTGCTATTGCGTGTGTACCATCATGAATTGTCTTGATCTATGTGTATAATTTGTTTAGTAATGATATTGCTGAGAGAAACTTAACTTTTGATTGAATAAAAATATATTTTATTTTATCATATTTTTTTCTTTTTCATTTTCATAACAAATTATGCATTTTATGCTCATACTTTAAACATTTTGAATAATATTTAGTAATTCATTAACAGTTAACTACATGTAGCAGTTAAATGTTTATATTATATCAACATTGTAATGGAATATTACAAGTTCATTCAAATTGGTTTTAATCAAATTAAATGCATCTAGTTTCGAACGATGTCATAGTAAGTAAATAAACCAAAATGTGTGCAATTCCAATTAATTTCATATGATTATTAATGATTTTTGTAATTACGTGTTTGGTTGTCTTTATATTATACACACAGTTTAGCTAGAAACTCACAACTGTCAACTTAATTATTTATTTATTGAAGCACACTGATATACTTTCAGATTTGCACTTTGACCCAATCAGTGAATTGTCTCACTTTCGAGTTTTGTCAATGTTAATTAATTATTTAGATCATTAATTAGACTTTGCCTTTGTTTATTATGTCCTTAGATGCTAATTCTATACATGGCTAAAGCATTTGCTAACAACACAGCTTATTTAGTTTCAAAACTGCATTTACCTCAAATTGAGCAAATTTTACATTAAAACACATTTGTCCCACTTTTCCAAATTAGTGTACAGTATGTTATGGTTCGTTTACACTTTAACTATGTCAATTAATTGTTTAACGATGTCATATTATCAATCATTTATTTATTTTTTAATTTGGAAGAGAATATTGTACAGAACAAGAAAATACTTGATAGCAGTGGTAAAGTAACATGTTTAAACATTTATTATGCTTTTAGATTGCTTGATTCTTCAAAATTGACCCAATTTTGGCCAAATCTGGTTGTCATAGGAACGATCATCAACAACTTAGAGGTAAACAGATTTAAGCTAAAAATGAGTAGACTTCAAGAAAATCTTTAAATTACATTTGAAAAGATTAAATATGACTAAAAAAATAAAAGTGCTTTTAAAATAAAACCAGTCAGTTGGTTTTTGCACTGCCATAGGTTGAACTATAACATCATTGATGTCTAGTTGGTTGAGGTATGTGCAATTTTGGTCTAAATAATGAAAAATCATGTTTTCTCCTATTGACCATAACGATAGTGCCCCTATTGATTTTTATCTTAAAAACTGACAACTGAAAACTCCCAGAAATGTAATAAATGTCCGATTTGTAATGATATTTCAGCAAAAAAAAATCCTGCACCCCGGAATGGCTGAAAACGAGGTGTATTTGTGGGAAAATGACATTGACATTGTCAAAAATGGACATTTTCACAGAACAGGTACTTTCATAGTGTAATGTGAAGGTGGAGGTTAGAATAGTTGAAAACAAACATGCGGTGACTCGACAAGATGGCCGCCAAAACATTAATTGGAGATGTTTGATCCTGTCGTGGTGCCAAATAGATAAAGATTTAGGAAAGGTTTTTTGGAAAAGTGTATCATTTAGACTGATTGCTATAAGTATCTCCAAAAAGTATGTTATTTTTCAGTCATAAATTTTCTACGTGTGAATTCTCAAAAACATTGAAGTTGTATACCAGCTATAACAAACCTCGTACAGCAATCCCAATGTCAACCATACTGAGGGATGTGTATAATAACTAGTAAAACCTACTCCGAAGGTACAATGAGACCTTAGCCAGGGAGCATACCCTGTCCAGTCCAACGGCAATTAAAAATGGCCAAGTTGAATAGAACAATCAAATTTACGTTTCTCAAAATGATAAAGAATTCATTTATAAAAAGGTTCAAAAATTTGCTTACGGTTAAAAATATTGTCAGACAAAACCTTACCTAAATTAATTGAAATGTCCTAAAACCGTAGCGAAATTTCCTTTTTATTGAAAGGTTTTTCCAAAATTGTTATTCAGTATTGCTTGTCCACTGCATATAAAATGACTAATTAAGGGGGCAGATACAAACACTTTTCACAGGTGCTCGCACGATGGTCTATTCATGATAGGCAAAAATATTCAAAATTGAGTCGCGTGCAAGATTGATTTACAGATGGAATATCTTATCAATTTTTTTGTTACTAACAAACTTTTTGCCACTTTCTTCATGCTGGTTTTGCATAAAGACTAAGTGTAATGAGGCCAGATACACCTTTACAAAAAAACACCTTACAGCACTTGTTCAAGTTACATTAGCTTCTACTTAAATGTGCAGTACGCATACGACACGCTTGGAGCTGAGAACGCATGGTAAGAGATAGTACACGCAAATGCAAAAGTGTTTCAAGAAAACTTGGGCTGCCATCTAAAAAAGTGTCAATCATTTGCGAACACTCTCGCATTTCAGTTTGTGCTCATGATCATAGATGGAAGCGTGCGTACGTTGTTTTGGAAACGCAGATCTTTTTTTTAGCAACCTTTTTTTTTTTTAAGTGAAACTTTGCCTTTCGAATGGCCTATCAAAAATTTTCTTAGATGGATTACTAATTAAAGTATGTATGGATTTTTGATTTTTTTTGTTGAAAGTAAGAAAGTTTTCTTTTCCAAATTGAGTTGCACTAAATTTTAGTGGAACCCATTGTTTTGCTTCAGAGTGTGGTTCAATTGTTTTTAATACACATTTAAAGGATTTGGGTGATTTTAAAAGAACTTGATAGGCTAACAGTAAAACTAATTAATATTCATTATTCTTGTCAATATTCTGCTTTGATAATTGATATAAATCACTGACACAGGAAGACACACAACTAGAGCAAAGAAGAACCAAACAAATATTTCAGCAAATGTCGCACCCTTCTACCTCTTATAATGGGTGACATTGTATCCTTAGTCTAATGTAAGCTAGCAGGAGTTAAAAATGTCTTTAATAAGTGTAACTGTTTCAAAGTGATTTAGTTTTATAGTACATTCTGCAAGATCTTTAGGTATATAACTCTTGTGTGTAGTGTTTGGGGAAGAAATTGGGCAAACTGTATAGGCCTACTACAAGTTTGAACGTTTTTTTTCATGCCAGTATGCCAAGAAAAGCTTGTGCTACGCAACTACGCCAAAAAGAAGTTAACTCCATGCTGAAGATCATTGGACCTAAGTGCGTTAAATGCACCCTTGGAGCGTATGACTGAGTGTGTAAAATGCACCCTTTGACGCGTGGGACTGAGGTGCTGGAGGTCCTAATAGCGGATAAGAGTACTGGACTCCCCCTGGGTGGGACACCAGTCCATATTTTTTAATTTATTTGAGACTAAAAGTGCTATACTTTTGGACATACAAGTCAATTGAAACGAAAGAAAACAGTTTTCGGAAAGTTTGAAACTGTGCCCGCAAGGATTTACACTAATTAGTATGGAGTAAATTTAATCAGCCAGTCAAGTGAACTTCAAAAGTATGTTACACTTTCACTTTTACCATTGGGAATTCATAACTTTTCCTGATTTTGGAAAATAACTGCACAGCAGTCACTACTTGTTTGTGGTTTTTACGAGCAGAAAACTCTCCAGGAGAAAATTGCACCATCGATGACACATATTACACTGAGAAGAGTTGAGCTCAATTGCTTCAAGCCAGTAGCATCGGTGATCCATCGGTGACTACTACCAACCCTCGAAAAAGCCACCCTGCCAGCTCGCCAATTGCGAGTAGTTTTTTATGTTTGGTGAGTGAATATTTAATCTATAAATGGTTTTCCAAAATTAAACTTCTTCTGTCCGCGATTGTAATGTTACTAATAATAAATACACAGAATACTGTATCAGTGTTTGAAAGTACAATGCACAGTTTTTGTCTGTCTCATGATGGAAAGATATAAACCATGCTCTCTTTCTTTTTGTGTATAATGATCAGAAATACAAGCCCATAAACCACATGCTCTGTTTTATTCTTTCATTGAAATAAATATATGCGTTGTCTCTTCTACTTTATTCATTATCTGTGTAATTTTCGCGACAATGTACTATTAAATTCACTGTGTGGGAATTCCCTCGTTTACGATGCATTATTTGGTAATGCTCATAAGAATCGCATCGTATGTAACCAGGTAAACTATTTCGTGTATTTGGACAAACAGGTTTTTCAAATGAAAGGTAAATATGAAGCTACAGTAACATCATTTTAATAATACAATATTTCCTAGAGTCCGCATACCTAAATAGTCTGGCTAACGGAATTTATAAATGTCTTGTAGATTCCCAAATGTTTTGTCAGGGGTTGCCTACTGCTTCCGGGTTTCCCCTTATATGTAAATGAACAACATTTCATAGACCTACTACTACAATGCTTACACAACTACGATGACATTGACAACTGCGATGAAATATTTGTTGTTAAATAATTTAAAGCATAAATTATGAACTCAGTTGACTTTAATAATTTAAAGCATAAATTAAGAACTCAGTTGACTTAAAAAAAAATGTGAGAAATGATTAATTTATGTTCTAGTTGTTGGTGAAAGTGAGTGTAGGCTACCACACACTTACGTTACGTAGGATTACGATACAAATGTTAACGTTAATGGAAATGTGATTGTCCTTGTTATTTGAATTTTGTGTACTTGTCCATTTTCATTTCAGAGTCATGGATCCAACAATTTTGTTGTTGTTGATTTGGAACAAATTTGGAACAATTCAAGGAATAAGCAGAGACCACCTGGAAAATGGACAAGTACTACTGAGGTCTATCTTTTGGGTAGGATTCTCTTTTCTTTTACTCATATGTAAAATTTTCTGTTTTAAACTTCACCACAATAGGTAGAAAGAACACAAATGATTTTGTTCAGCATAATCATACTCCAAATAAATAGTTTGACAGCAAAGATGTTCTAGAAGTCTTCAAGGACTGAATTTAAGGAACAGGATTGATAGAATTACACAAAGATCTCGGGCATGTTGTGTGAATTTTGTGCTTGTAAATTTATAATATATATTGATCATGATAATTGTGATACATGTATAGTTGTGCCATGACCAATCAACCAAATGAGCTTTTTACAAACATTTGATGGTCATTCATGGATGTGTCAATATAAACTCTTATATGGTTTTCAGTTTGTTTCATATTACCCATCTTGGAATAGCTCCCCCCAACCCCTCTGCAACAATTGCCATTGCACCCTCACAGTCCATCATGTTCTCCTTGCTTGTCCCCTGTACAACCTCTCCAGAGCTTCCCTCGCTCCCCACAACTCAATTGCCGAGTTTTTCCAGAAAAACCCTCCAGATAAAATTATCTCCTTCCTTCATCATGCTTCCTTCTACAACCATATTTAGTCCTCCTCTCTCACCCCCCTCTCTCTACTTTGTTTTTTACACCCATGCACCTTCTCTCTCAATCCCAGCTTTTCTGACTTTTAGTTCTTGTATTTCTCTCTATCTCCCTCTGTTTTCTTTTCTTCCTACCTCTAGAGTGATCTAAGTTCTCAGGAACAAATTGACCCTCGTTGTCATGGTGCCATTAAGCCCTCATCAAACAAGCAAACAAAAGCAATATTCAGACAGGATTGAGAGATAGAGCATATTCTGCTGGAGTGTTTTGAGTGGCGCTTGATTAAGCTTCTGAAACTAAAATTTCAAGGAAGTAGGTAACCTACAATCGTGGCCAAAGTGTTGGAACAAAACCGCTTATCAATTTTAAACAGCATTTTTCTCCATCTCCCCTCTTTCAATTTTGTGCGCTTTGCAAAAAACATGGTAAAATGCGACTTTTAACATTGATCAAGGGGGGTGGCTACTTTTGGCCAAGATTGTAGATTCTCTTCCATGAACTAGAAAATAAGGGCTACATGCAGTACTGCTGTGTTTGGAAGAGTTATATGCCATTTCTTATTGTGATAGGAAGTCATCCCAGCAGAGATTGCGTTAACAACAAATTTGTCGTATATTACGCCATGGCTGAAATTTCTTACGACACAGGTTGTACCTGCGTTGTAAGATTTAGATATAGCATGTGGAATTATACCCCAAGGCTTTTCATTAACATAAATGTAAATCATGGACATCTTACCTCTCTGATGCGATTCAAAGTTTTATTTCACACAAAAATGAATTTGAATTACTCATAAATGAAAGAAAAATGACACAACTCGAGACTAATGACCGAATGATTCAACATGCCCGTAGTGCTGTCATAAACACCTATAGGCTATTACATAGGCCCCATGCATGATATTTGACACTGTACAGTGTACGTGAAAGTTTTGATGTTGTTTTGAATGCAGGCCGCAATTGCCAATGATATTTTTAGCTAGGATTCTACTTAACTCCTGTATTGTGTTGATCATGTATCTGTGGAGTGATCACAATCTGCAAGTCAAGTTACTACACTGTAAAGAAGTAGGCGTGTTTGAGATCTGAATAGTATATTATTCTTGACTATTGGTGAAAGTTTACTAAAAGCTTAGGAAAGTTTGGATACGATAAACAAAAGTATTTTCCAGTTTATTTTGGGATTGTTAACCAAAATTTCATGATTCAACAATCAACATTATACAAGGATTGGGTATAAACTTTTTCTTAATATTCTTTATGATAATAATAGTCCAATTTTTTTTAATGTTTTCGCTATTTTAAGCGCAATTTTTATTCACTTTAGCGAGGTAGGCCTACACAAGTGTGTGTTAACAATTACTTGCATGCTTCGCCAGCGCGCAGTACCCTGTACATTACGCAGTGCCCTGTACATATGACGGCAATTTACAAAATATGCCAAAATTCATAGGCTTGTCATAAACAAATACGCGAGGCAAAAAATTAGAATGCAACCTCTGCATCCCAGTTGGTGTTGTTGTTGGCCATGTACTTAGATAGTTGGTCTTTCAGAGTTCTTTTGAATCATTCTATTAGTCCATTGTACACTCTGGATCACTCTCAAATTGCCTGCCTTGGTCGGTATGCAACCTTTCGGGGATTCCATGTGTGCGTGTTTCTTGAATACCAAGTGGAATGCAAAGTCACAGCCACATCAGCATCCTTGGCAACGAGAGAGCCGACAGCCACCAACAAAGCTCTGTCAAATAACATTTCTCCTTTTCCAATTCCGCACTGAGACTTCCGTCTCTCCATCTTCAATTACATCAGTAAGACCTGGCAAGACTCCTGGAATCACGAAACCAGTAACAAATTTCACACCATCAAACACAAAGTCGGAACTAATACCCTCTGCACAGTTGCAATCGCAGGGAAGACGTCGTTGTCACCCACATCCGCCTCGGTCACCCACATCCACCTCGGTCTCTCCATCTTCAATTACATCAGTAAGACCTGGCAAGACTCCTGGAATCACGAAACCAGTAACAAATTTCACACCATCAAACACAAAGTCGGAACTAATACCCTCTGCACAGTTGCAATCGCAGGGAAGACGTCGTTGTCACCCACATCCGCCTTGGTCACCCACATCCACCTCGGTCACTCTTCCCTCTCTCACCCACTCCTATCTCCTTTCCAGCTCCCCTGCCCCTCTCTGCCCCACCTGCAACACTGAACTCTTCAGCAAGCATATCCTCTTAGCCTGTCCCCTGTACCTGAACTCCAGGTCTCTTCTCTCTTTACCCACCTCAATCTCAGATCTATTCAAAAACAATCCTTCCTTCAACTTGATCAACTTCCTCTGCCCTTTTCACCTTAATTTTTCTTCCTAATTCACCCTATTTCCCCCCCTTTCTCCCTCTCAACTCTCTATCTCTTCTCTGCCCTAACTCTCACACCATAATTTATTGACACCCTCTTGGCACATTTGACTCTGACTGTCGAGGTGCCGTTAAACATCAACAAACCAAACCAAACCAAGGGGCTTCGTGAGGGTATAACTCTGGAGGAAATTATGGTTGATAAAGAGATTTATGTTACTGTTATTTAAATGAATCATTCAAGCATTTCTTCTAAGGCACTAATGGTGGATTAAAGTGAACATTTTGTTTGGTGAGAAGGCATGCAATCTAGCATGTCAGTGGAGTGATTTTTAGAAGCTATGTATCTCTCTTTGAACTCAGTTAATACATAATACTATATAGAAATTAAACTTGTTTTAAATTTATGTGTTATACTTATTCATTTCAGGATTCTTGATGGAAGGGAAGAAGGTGTTGAGATGAAATATAGGATGTCAACTGTAAGGTAGGGGAATTATTTCTTGCATATTGTTAGTTTTTTTTTAGAAAGCTGAGAAAGATGTATTTCAAACATACATGTATAAACATAAGAAATGATGAAATCACTTGAATAACAAATATTCTTGCATGTCGCCCCTCAGTAGAGGAATAATTCCGACCAGATCCATCAGCAACAATCAAATGTAAAGGGTGCCACCATTTAAATGGGCTACCATGTGTCTTATGAGTACCAAGTGGATGAATTTCAACATTCGGCCATAATACCCCAAACAAGTATTACTTTCAAATCTATATCAGATTATACACAGACTATATACATAAGAGGGTCACAACAGCTCATATTCACCATAAACAATAAATTGTGTGCAATACACATGAGAAAAATCTGAGAAATAGTACATCTTAAGTTTGATACATCGAGGATACATTATTAGCGCAATTGATATATGGGAAATCAAGCGAGACTTCAAGTCTGCATCATGTACATACAAAGGGCACAATTACCCCCTAGAACGTGCTTTACGTGGTTCTTAAATCCCCCGAAAACATTAAACATTACTCACCAGCTGTTTGGCTACTCCACGAAAGAAATTCGAACTTTGATTGACTTTAAACTTTGCTTCGAATAACTCTGAACTTTGCTTAGGTCTTTCATAATCTTTGATCGAAATGGAGGGCGACAAACAATTATAAATTGCTGCTACATAACCGGTCCCAAATGACGTAATACCAAATTACTCATTTTCAACATGAAGGGCGGTAATTCAGTACAAGAACGTACCACTAATACTACCCAAAACACTAACTTTGACAGTTAAAACAAGGGTAATAACAAATATCTAACCTGAAGTGTTCTGGGTCGAGAAGGTAGTGACTCGTGCTTCTCTTTCCATTTTCCAAGATTGTTGTCCAGGTTTTGCTATCCTTGAGGCATTTCCAACATGTTTTGCATAGACGTTATTTGCAACCTTAGCTTGTTGCTCCATGAAATCTGTTATATGGGAGAAGTTGAGCATGACATTTGTTTCCATTAAGTTTTGTGCAACGTTAGCCCACTTTGACTGTAGATGAATGGGTAATAACTCTTAACCTTCAACAGATTGTCAGTTGTGCTCATATCTGCTGTGTACTTCATTTGAGTAAAAGTTATCTGACATCGCCTCATGTCCCATGCAAGATCCCACAAACTTTGGCTGTCATTTGGTCGAATTGGATTCCTTTTAATCACTTTAGTGAGGTGAGCAAGTGCAACTACATAGTTTCGCCCAAATGGTCTTGTAAAATGTCAAGGGCAAGTTTGTAGCCGGAGTCATGGTTTAACAGTATACAATTTTCGATTGCTTCATGCGCCTTGCGAGTGCAGAACTGGATTAAATAAGTTAGTTTGGTCCTATCATCCAAGGTTCTAGCTAGACAAGTTTGAGTGCCAGGCTCCAGTGAAAATAAGTGGCGAGCCCAGGGTGACCTCATAGACCCCCCTCCCATAAAGAACTGTACAAATTAAGTCCACTTCTATTGACAAATTGTCAACGAAAAAAATATGTATATAGCTTTTTTTATCAGAATGCTAAAGGGGGAATTTCCTTACCCCTTGTGGGAATGTAGTACTAGCAGGGAACCCAGGGTAGTACCCCAAGATTCCAAGAAATCCTGTGTTGTACACAGGTAGATGTTTTGAAGCCTGAAATCCCCCTAAAATCAACTTCCTTGCAGTTTTTCATGTACATATAAAGAGAATGAAAGGAATGAAAAGTAATATCATTTTATAAACATGAATTGTGCTTTTCACTCTTTCATGATTATTAAAGAAAACTGTGTCAGTGTTTTATTTACTTGTGCATTTGTACAAAGTTGTTTTTTAGGTCAATCTCACTTTGTACCTTCTTTCTTTCTTCTCTGACCACAACTTTACAGCTTCCGCATATGAAAATTTGTCGAGAGGGGGTCCTTTGATGCTAATACGCATAAGATAATCAAGTGTATCTTCCCTCATCCTGTTTCTAACATCACTTTTCACAAGTTTCATCTTGGAGAAATCCCTCTCACAATCAGCAGTATGTGGTGGAAGAGTTTTATAAATTTTAGCGAGTTTTGAAATGTTTGGAAACGTTACTTGCTGTTTTCTGTGACAAAAGCATATCTATAAATTTGGATGTGCCTGTTTTTTTGCTTGTTGTTGGTTCTTGCATGTCTGGTGCAGAAGAAGAGAATCAATGTACTGTTGAATATCTGAAACTTCTGCCAGTACATCATCCACATCCAGGCCAAATTGTTCACTCAAAATAGTAACAGACTTGCTTAAGTCTGCTTCCTTCTTTGGCTCATAATATGACTTGTCAGCAAACTTTCTAAATGCCTCCATTACATGGTTATTTTGAAATCTTTCAAATATGTTTTCTTTGAGTTTGTTAATGAATGGTTTCTTGATCTTAGTGTCAAATGCTAGTAGTGCCGCCTTTCTAGCCTTTCTATAGACTTCCAAGTACCATAGCCTTTCTTTTCATCCCAACTTAAAAATTTGATTGAAATGTGGTTACATATTTCCATCTCAAGCTTTCAAAGCTCAATTCACATGGATAGGTAACTCTGTCTTTCAGGCCCCCTTTTATTTGACAAAAATAATGCAAATCTATAATATAGATTTTGCGACAGTGCAGTATTTTCTGCAAATTTGGCTTGATTTGTTGCAGTAATATTTAAAAGAGCGTAGCATGTGTTGTTAAATTCCTTTTAATATTTGTTGTGCCTACTACTCTCTTGTTGATAATTGATTGTATTGTATAAGGTCTGTAGGTATACCAAAAGCCGATATAATTTTTAACTGAAAAGGCACACAAGTTATTTTGTATAACTGGTACCTAACAGATATATGGACAGTTAGCAACAACATGAGTTAATAATAATTGGAAGAAAATATGCTAAAAGCCATGAAAATGGCAAAACACTTTTCAAGGCCTTATTATCATAAATTACGTCAAGGTTTATGTAAACATTTTTTTTTACAAATAGGAAACCTATGAATTTCATGGTTTTCAATCTACCACATGACCAAGTGGTACATCGTGCCCTTGACCAAATAGCCGGAGAAAACTGTTGTTTTTCAGTACATCTGAAATTTAAGACCTACACTGTAAATGTAAAGAATTGAGCTGTCGTACATTGCAATGTTTGCATACATTAAGAGTTCTTCAAACTTTGATGAGCCATTACACAGAACGCACAGGTGTATTTTGAACATTGGGAATAAATTGCTGTTTATGATTAATGTAAAATTCCTACCTGTCCATATTTCTGTAATTTCAGAGCAGTGGGCTGTACTTACTACAAGCTATAGGACATGGTTTACTTAAACACTTCATTATTCCAGTGTACCGATACATATCGCTTGAACAGCAATTTATCCATATTTGCATATTTTTACACTGACCAACATTAGTATGGTAATGTATTTAAATGTGAAGAAAGGTACTGACGATGGAAACAACAGCAACAGGAAGATTCATACTGCGGGTGTGTGACTGATGGATGGAACTTCTGAGGTGAGTGAAATTGTTTTATTCCTGACAGGGAGTTGTGATTTCGAAGGATGCCTATTAGTATCATTAAGAAGCTGTTGCATTATTGCATACCTGTATCAGGGTGACAGTAATTTCCCCACTTGAGTTTTGACTTGGATATCTTGAATAAATACAGCTTAATTTATGTCTAATGGAGAACCATCATTATTCATGTTATTAAAATTAAAGCACCTTATGTTTTCTCTTGCTCTGTGTGACTCCTGTACAAACTTGTTGTATGTTTAATTTCTATCAAATATTAAAAAGACACCCGTTGGGGGATGACAAACTTATTTTGTCGTATTTTGGTTCTCCAAGCATAAAAAGAAAACACGAAAATACTGAACCCAGCAAGATTTTGTCGTCCACATGGGAAAATCTTATAAAAATCTTATAGCTTTTCACGTAAACAGTATATTACCTAGTGTTTAGGCGGGTACCTGAAATATCCAGGTACCCGACTGATTGTGTTGTTACTCGGTTCCGAAAATACAACCCGGGTATGGATTTTCATAATATTGCCAATTGCAGACTGTTTCTGTTTCAAAAATTGTATGTTAAAAAGAATCAATCTTAACCTACAATATTGTCACAGATCGCAGAAAAGATGTTGAACGAGCGATGTGACCACATGTAGTAGCGTATGTACGTGAGTAGTACTACATGTGCTACATGTGTAAAAGTGAGGGAATAGAGCTTTGTCAAACATTATGGGTGAGCAAAGACTTTTTGATTGTAAAGAATAGGTTTATTTTGTTAGGTCTACCTGTACCTGTTTCTGGATCATATATACCGTAACTGTTCTATAAGTTTACAAGTGTTGTAAAACGAGACCATTTGATGATGCTGACTCGCCTTGTATCATGAAAGAACTAATGTTACAAGCGCAAAACCTAACTCTAAACTTTGCTGTAAAAAAAATATATATATTGTGGTTGTAAATTACCAAACTGTTTTGAAAGCGTGTATGCTATTTGCTGAAAAAAGTTGTATCACCTATTATGAACCAATCACAAGTTATGTTCAAATGAAATTGTTACGTATTTAATACTGAGCGTGCAGGTAACAGAATCGTGGAATCAGTCAGTAATTCCCAGCAAAGCGTTAATGAGGTGGAATTGTGTATCAATATTCAAGAATACCAAGTGACCCGTCCCGTGAAATTTGGAGGAAGTGCGTATATTATTATTTTACTGTATTTTATGAAGACGGGTAAATAAAGGGACAAGAAACATTTGTATTCTGTTTCTTTATTCACAAAAGCAAAGGTACGATTGAAAAACAAAAAAGTGTCACAAGATTTTACAAGGTACACCGCTAGATTTTACCACATATACTACTTCTGCAAAAATATTGAAAATGCTTTGTCGGTATGTCGGATACCCTGATGATAATGCAGGTCAGGTATCCGGTCCAATTTTTGGACCCGGTGCAAACACTAATATTAGCAAGGTAATGTTACTTTTTGATGAAATGAAAAGTCAGTTTGAAATAATAGTTTTCTTGTATATTCTCTCCGATTTATTCACAGTTTAAACAGATACTATTATAAAATCATAAAATCCAGCATACATCAAAATCGACTGAGATTGGACTAAGTCCAGAAAAGTGTAAAGTCCTGTACATTACATTACCATGTTATTTCACCTCTTCAAACAAATCAGGTGTGCATGATACACTCATTGCCTGTCTGGTATCTGTATGGGATAAGGCTCAGCCATTTAGAATACGACAAGCCCAGGTAATGAACATATGCGTGCTTGACCTTAAACCAATCAGAGATCTACTTTTAATGATTTAAAGCCAGGTGCCACATTTCTCGGAATGATTCTTAAAATAAACTTTCCTTATTTTGTTACCCTAGTTGGCATTTGCTCTGACACAAGATATAAGTTAACATTTACCGAGAGAATGCAAATCTGTTTGTGACTCAGCTAGAATAATGGTGCTCGATAGCAGACAGTGTTACCGCCTTAAAGGGGTAGACTATGAAACACCAAAAATATACAACAATAGGTAAATTGTCATCAGTCTGTAACACTTGATATTGTTTGTCATGGATGTAAAGTGACCTCATCATTGTAAGGTCGCAAGGTGACCTCATCATTGTAAGGTTGCAAATTGACCTTATCATTGTAAGGTTGCAAAGTGTCCTCATCATTGTGAGGTCGCAAAGTGACCTCATCACTGTAAGGTCGCAAAGTGACCTTATCATTGTAAGGTCTTGATTTGAGCAGCATAACTAATTGTCAACTGAATCAAGCTTGAAACATGCCAACAGTTTTCAAATCCTTCTTTCAACAATCAATTCCCTGGACTGTTTGACTATGCAATCCTCTACTCCCTGGACTGTTTGACCATGCAATCCTCTACTCCTTGGACTGTTTGACCATGCAATCCTCTACTCCTTGGACTGTTTGACCATGCAATCCTCTACTCCTTGGACTGTTTGACCATGCAATCCTCTACTCCCTGGACTGTTTGACCATGCAATCCTCTACTCCCTGGACTGTTTGACCATGCAATCCTCTACTCCCTGGACTGTTTGACCATGCAATCCTTCACTCCTTGGACTGTTTGATCATGCAATACTCTTATCCCAGAGTTGTAAAAGGAGCCTGTACAGGTAGTAACCAATCAGGAGCCAGTATTCCTAATATATCATGAATATTCATGAACAAATTATCATATATTTCATGAATATTTATAGGAGATGCAAATTAGGTGGAAAACTGGCTCCTGATTTGTCACTACCTGAATAGTCTCCTCAGATGCCCTACCATCTTGTTAGGCTCCTCCCACATGACCAAAATCCTTCAAATCTTTTGGAGGGAAAGGGATGAACACACAATAATAATAAACACAAACACAATGTCTTAATTAAATTTTCTCTTCGTTATATTTATGGTGGCTCTTATAAAAGCCTTTTGGATTCTTTAATGATTGATCTGCTACTGTCCTTCTCCGATGGCTCTTTGCTGTCCTTTCTCGGTGGCTCCCGGTGTTCACCTTTGCCGGTAACTTTCTTTGATTCTGCAGAGGTCTCTTGTTCTTTTGCTATGTTGAAAGCAGCAACGTGAAAGTCCCATAGGCCAAAAGCAGCAACATGAAAGTCCCATATGCTGCCCCAGCAGTGTGACACGTCTTGGTAAGCATAGACAATGGCTGCCGTAATTACATCGCCTTCTATAGGATGAAACTTGTCTTTAAAAGGTGGTAAAAAGTTGCATCTGTTTTCGAGGTGTTGTATAGCTTTATCATAGTCGATAGGTCCAGGGCTCCATTTCTCAAGAGTTCAAACATTACTTTGGCTCAGACTTTCCACTCCATGATGATGATGCTATGTTCATTCTCAATGAGAATCTAAAGAACGGATAAAGTTTGCTCTATTTATGCTTTTTGGTTCAATTTCTTTGACCAATCAGAAGCCAGAAAGGTATGATGCCATTTGGGTTGGTGGCGCTTTTTTAAAGAAGGAAAAAAATAATAAAAATAAATAAATTAAAACATAAAAAATAAATAAATAAATAAAAGTGACGCAACAGAACAAACATGGACGATTAGAACAAACATGCAATAAAACGATAATAAAATTGACACATCATACAATAAAACATGGACGATACAAACAATTACAAACAATCTATAAACGTTACAAAGAATCTCTGGAATCATTTTCCTCTTATACCTGTGGTGGCTCTGATCAGAGCCTTTGGGGTTTTTTTTTCTGCAGGTTTCTTCTTACAGGAATACAGGGCAGAATGGGCATTCACAATGTGTGTGGTAGGTGACCATCTGTGTCCCCAAGCTCCGGCCTATCTCCACCACCTCTTCTGTCTTTGCTTCTTGTTCTTCTTTAAGTGCTGGCGGCCACTCACTCGTCTGTAATTAGGAAGTCCTCATCTGCAGCTGCTAACACCCGAGCCCACTCGCCGTTGGAGAGGACTAGCTCTTCATCCTCCTCCACTTCCTGTTCTCTTTGTACGGCCTTTACTTTAAATGGAGGCTCGTCATTCATGTTCCAGTCGCTGCTTGCAGAGGAAACATCTTTCATTGAAAAGTTGTCTCCATCGGCTGCAGATGAGTCTGTTGTTGCCGAACTTGGTAAATACGGTGTGAAAACTCCTGTGTCAAAGTCAAATTCTTCAGCGTTCTTCTCCAACCAACCCTCTCGGTCCTCGAAATACATCTCTACCGGAAAGTACTCGTATAACGTTGTCATGATACTGAATGATGATGTTTGTAGATCTGGATGATCGAATGATTGAAAACTATCAAAGTTATTATTTTTAATCTGTCTGCAAACAATACTCACCATACCATGATTGGATAGACAGACACATGGCTGTATACATACCCCCGATTGGTTCGTATCACGCCTTACAACCCAGACAGACCTTTGCCCCAGATATCACGCCTGTCTGGCTATCGTGTTGTTGACCTTCTTGTTTCTCTGTGGTAGCCTCTTGTCATTGACCTTCTTGCTTTTCTATAGTATATACTGGCTCCTGATTGGTCACTACCTGTATAGGCTTCTTTTACTACTTGCTTGGACTGCTTGACCTTGCAGTCCTCTATTCCCTGGACTGTTTAACCATGCAAGCCTCTACTCCCTGGACTGTGACCATGAAATAGCACTAACTGTGCAGCATGTAACTAATGTCATAAGCTCCCAATGAGATTAGTGTAATATCATTGTGGTTCATATCATTTAAAAGGTAAAGCTGAGAGTTTGTAAAATTTCCGGTTACTGGAGGCTCCATCAGACACAAGGCACTTAAATAAAAGGCCAATCACCTTTAGACAAAGACACTTCCAAACTAATGGAACAAGCTGCGCTCATGTCTCATTCTTTGTAGGATAAAATGCAATGGGATGTTTGAAGTTTAATGTAAGCCCTGAACCATGATTACTAAAACATGAGTGGCGACACTTTGTCGTTTTTCCTCTTCTGAATATTGCTGGCACCTCTTTTGGAACAAGTCCATTTCAGTTTGAATTGTTCCTACATCAACAAAGCCAACCAATTTGTCGCTACTTCTGGAATATACGAGTCCCTCTTTCACTTTCATCTCATCATGCAGCAAAGCTGCATGTTTTTCGTGTTCTTTGAGTCCTACCACATTCCACTCTTATAACTTCATCAACATGTCCTCATTGATTCCAGTTTCTAAGTGGGTAAAGTGGGTGTGTGAATAAAGTGTACTCGAATGTGGTAACTGTATAAATCCTGAATCCCTAAGCAAGCAATACGCAGCATTTGATTTCAAATTGATGGCAATAGCCCATCTTATGACAGCAGGGTGCCATCTCATTTGTCGTTTGTCTGTAACTTTTATTGCAGCCTTCTGTTGGTTCCATAAAAGTCTACTTGCAGAGTTTTGCGGCAATACATTTTCAATTGAGTCCTGGCTCACCTCCACAATGTTAGCCACAATTTCATTCTGTGGTCCATATAGTGAAACAGCTTATTCCTCAACCATTTGTTGGATAGTTTCTTTCAGAGTTTTCTGCTTGTTCATTAAGGAGTATTTTTGCAGTTTGGGTTCTTAACTTCTAGTGCAATTGTTCTTTGGTTAAGAAATCATTCCTTGTGAACTTGGAAGTTTCTGTGGATGAGCTCTTTCTCAGCCGACTTTCAATCGACATCAGGTTGTTTTTGTAATGCTTACACAAAGCACATAAAGTGTTAGTTCCACTTTGCTCCTTCACAGCAATTCTTTCGCACCCACTGTGTTGTATGGTTGGAATAAGATCTCTCCATCACAGTAACTACTCTCTATAGTGGAAACAACTTCCCCAGATACATTTTAAATCCCCTTCTCTTTATATACATCGTTGATGTGGGTAAACCCACGATTACCGGTTCATGGAACAGCATTCCTTATAATAGTAAGAAGTTCCAAGATGATTTCTCTATTTCCACAGGAGAAGAGATAGGTTTGTCACATATAAACACTTTCCATGAATTTTCAGAAAACACAACCTTAATTGTAAATAACCAAGGTTGTCCATAATAATGGCTACACATTTACCAGCTATTTGCCATGACATGTAGCCAAAACTTTCACATAGTACTCACATTTACCGCCTGTTTGCCATGGCATGTAGCCAAAACTTTCACATAATCTTTTATGTTCTTTGAATCCCAAGGCAGATTTGTACACAACTTGCACTCCAATGTATGTGGCAGAAATTCCACTATTGTAATACGTACACAGTCTCCCTTGTTCTTTCGCTTTTTCTTACTCCATCTTGACAGCCTCATCCTACAAGCAGTGCAAACCTTTGGTGGATGAATATTGAAATCATCGTTTTGCAGTTCAAGGTTGAAACAATTTCCAATCCAATGAATGCTTCATATCCCATTTTGAGGTCCAGTTTTTAACATTGTCTTGGATTGTTTTGCCACACAATCTACAAAGCCATTCCAATTGGGATCTATGGAGATCCATCTGTAATAATGAAAAGATAAAGATTTAGATCATTTTAGTAATATGATTAATTTTAGATAACATTATATAATAGTTTAAAAACAACTGAGCAATTATTTCAAGGTTCATTCCATGCCCCACATTCCGAAGAACTTCTGAGTGGAGTTCACTTTTTCTTGGTGCACTGGAGTGAAAAAATAATATAATTGCCGAAGCAATTGCCTTTAAGCGCTGCCTACAATCTTGCACCCTCTGGGGATCTATGATTTTCTCTGCAAAAAGAAAGCACACATTTTGAATGTAATAATAATAATGATAATAACAATAATATTCATAATTATAATAAAAGTAATAATAATATTTTCTTTCGCATCTTTTAGTTCAAACTCAACTTTAAAAGCAGTCACATCAATGGAATAGATGAAGAAAGTACTTTGTGATGTTTCTCAATGAAGACCCAAAAGTACTTTCTTGGTTTCTCTAAACTTTGGTAACACATATGCAGTATGTGCTTTGGGATTAAGTAATGTTGTGTATCTTAAAGTTGTGTAGCCTAATGAGCTATCTTGAGTCTACACAGTTACAGCTATATAGTTAACGGGGACTGGTGGGAACACAGTATAATTGACCAAAAGCTGTTTTGTGGCTACTTCAGTTTCTTTAACTTTACACTGTAAACAAAATTCTTAGAACATTAAACTGCCATATTCATTACTTTCTCAAATAGTAATTTTAACATGTGCAGTAATGTTTTTTGGCAAATAAAGCAAATGATTAATGTGACCAAGATTGCATTATCTTGGTGACATGATAAGAATATGATCCTTGTAAAAGCTGTCACAGACCCCGTCATAATTGCACTCCATGTATAAAATTAATTGGAGAAAGTTAAAACTGAATTTTGATTTGAATGTAAATGTAACAGATATTTGGCTTCCCTTTGTAGTTTTTGTTACAGATAGTAAGAGATTGGAGAAGAATTTTTGAAAAACAAACCAAAATGGATTTGAAAATTAAGACAAGGTCAATAATTGAGAAATGAACAAGTTGAACTATCCCCTAAGAAGATCCATTGATATTTGAAATCCCTCAATATTCATAGATTAGGCACATAAAAGAAGAAGGGAAAAAAAGAAGCTTCTAACAAACTTGAATTTGGGACTTTAGGACAGCCTCTCTTCTTTGCTGCATTTGTAAGTCCTTTCTGAAGTCCAGCAAGCTATTCTACCCGAAATAGCTTGGCCTCCCTCACCTGCAGCAACTCGCACTTCTCCTCATCAAGGTATCCTGTAAGCTTCTTAATTGACTGTAGATATTTGATTATCGTTTTTAGTGCTAGAGAGGCTTAAATGCCCTCTGTGATTTTGTGGGATGAGTATATCAACTATAATTCTAAACATTATTATGCAAGGATATAAAACATTGCCATTCCATTCTACATCCCACTGTATAGGAAATAACAATTATGTCTTTCCACCACATGACCCCAGTACCATCACACCTGAAATCAAGATGACACCCCACATACCAAGCCACCTTGTCCCACATGCCATGTCACCTGTTCTACATGTCATCCCACTCTGTCACCAACATGCCTCCAACTTGTCCCACATGCCATACTAACCTGTCCCATATACCACCCCACCCCATCATACATGTCATGCCACTAACCTGTCCCATATGCCATACTACCCTGTCCCATACCACCCTACCCTGTCCTACATGCCATACCACCCTGTCCTACGTGCCATACTACCATGTCCCACATGCCATGTTAGCCTGTCCCACATGCCATTACACCCTGTCCCACATGCATTCCCACCCTGTCCCGCATGCATTCCCACCCTGTCCCACATTCCATTCCATTCTTTCCCCCATTCCATCTCACCCTCATCCCAATTGTACGTCAATCAATCATTATGCATCACTACCCAACATGCTTTCCTCGAACTCTCATCCCCTCACCTCTATTAACCTAGCACCCCCCCCTCACATTCACCTACCTTCTAACATTCATCTACTATCCTAACATTCACCTACCATCCTAACATTCACCTACCATCCCCACATTCAAGTGCCATTCCCACATTCAAGTGCCATCCCCACATTCACCTACCATCCCCACATTCGCCTGCCATCCCCACATTCGCCTACCATCCCCATATTCGCCTACCATCCCCATATTCCCCTACCATCCCCACATTCACCTACCATCCCCACATTCACCTACCATCCCCGCATTCACCTACCATCCCCTTTTTCGCCTACCATCCCCACATTCACCTACCATCCCCACATTCACCTACCATCCCCACATTCACCTACCATCCCCACATTCACCTACCATCACATTCACCTATCATCCCCACATTTACCTACCATCCCCACATTCACCTACCTTCCCCACATTCACCTACCTTCCCCGTATCACCTACCATCCTCCCTCCATTCACCTACCACCCCCATTTACCAACCACCCCTATTTGCCTACCATTCCCCCATTAACCTAGCTACTGAAAATATTTATGCCCTTTGACAGGCTTTCCAAATATTTTTCCAGCTTGCTGGATTACGAAAATATTTATATAATAGCAAATTATCTTTTGATACAAAATAATGACTCTTTTAGAACAATACTTACTCTTTGATCTTCTCCGTTGAAATTAGCAGGGAATGAATCACACCCTCTAGCTTAATCATTCGGACCGAATTGAATTTGTCCTCATTGGCGGCCTCCCCTGTCACCTCATAATGAGCTATTGCCCTATCAATAACTGCATTATCCAAAAAACAAAACAATAATAAATCATTATCATATAATAACCTTTACTTTAAAGTAATTAAAACTGTGCTGGTCCTAGTTCACTGCAATGATCATTGCATAAGCTAATAATGGACCATAGCAGCCATACCTTGTCGTATTCGTTTTAAAGCTTTTAGTTGTTTGGACAACCTACCCTCTAAAGAAATAAAAAAGTAATCAAGTTTTTTTTCCTTCAAAATTATGAAAAATAAGCATTCCTCAAACTGCCATCATCATCATCATTATTCACTTGATAGGCCCATATAGTTCATGTCTTGCTAGACCAGTTTTGCCCAAACGCTCTCCACATAGTTGACACACTGAATGCCCACAGGGCAAGAAGAAATCAGTTTTCTATCTGCACAAATTGTACAGGTAAGGTCTTTGGTTGAATGTGTAACCCTAACAAGTTACTGCCAGGCCTGTGTTTCAAATAAAAAATGACAAGAACAAGTAAATTATCGTCTCTTGATATATAATGTTGGTAAACATTCAAAACAAACTTTGCAACCTTCAGCAAATACAACATTCATATGTAGGTAGTACCGGTACTTTACAATTTATTTACTTAAGATACCCTACGCGAAAGCACGTGTTATTTATTTCAAAAAAAAAGAAGAAGATATTTAGGTT